>JAJJMA010314919.1:0-22905 GCA_023529015.1 Papaver nudicaule
TTTTTGAACATTAAAAAGACTGAATTGTTTTGGCCTTCTCCTGATCCTAGAGCCGCCATTGCAGGTGTGTTTCCGCCTGACATCAGTAGGCCGGAAAAAGGGGTTAAACTGTTAGGTGCGCCTGTCAGTCTTGATGCTTGTTTCAATAAGGAGTTGGTTATGAAAAGGGTGCAGAAAACAGTGGTGCTCATTGATGCAATTGAGAAACTTGAAGATCCACAGTGTGAACTTCTTTTGTTTAGGAATTGTGTTGGAGTTTCACATCTTTACTTCGCTATGCGAACCACCCTACCTGCCTACACACATGAAGCTCAAGATCTGTATGACTCTCGGCTTTTTCAGTTCCTACGACACTTGATTACAGGTGACGGCCCTGGGTTTGGTCCTTTACAGCAGAGGATTTCCACCTTGCCTTTCAGACTTGGTGGCTTGGGGGTTTACTCGATGCAAGATATCATGAATTACTGTTATTTAGCGTCTGGTTTGCAGACCCTAGAGCTCCAGTCTGTTATCCTGCGACACACTGGTATTTGCGGCTATAGCTCACACCTCGAGCAATCTGCTGCTTCTTTCAACTCGCTGTGTAGTCCTGTCTCTCCTATATGCGTTGATAACACTGCCACTCATTCAATGAAAACTTTGGCAACTGTTTATTTCGATGCAGTAAAGAAGAATTTGACTTCCAGTTTTAAGTTGACTGAGCGCGATTCAGTGTTATGGGAGAGTAATCAAAAAAAGCATGCTCTAGATTTCCTATTGGCTATTCCTATTGTTGGTTTAAATCAGCATATTGGTGCTAGGCAGTTCAGTGCGGTGCTATGCTACAGACTTGGAATTCCTTTGTTTGGGTGGGATAATAAGTGCCCTTTCTGCAAAAGAAAAAAGAAATCCCAAAAAATATTTTAAAAACAGACACATGTGATAGTACGAAGGAAGAAAATCCAAAAATATAAATTATAGTATGAGATATTAGGATTCTCCCTGTAGCTATTTTTACCTGGATAATTTGGGGGCGAGCTGATTCTCAATGGGGGCGAGTCTGAGTCGGCACTAAATGACAAAATAGGGATGTTCACTTGGTAATCACATAACCCCATATCCACCATAATTAGGATTAGAGGTAATGATTAGGATTAGAAAGTTAATTTATAAATAATCAAAAATGTTATATTATTAATTACCCAATTATATTGGGATTAGATAGTTGGCCATTAGCACCACTACCACCTTCATTATCACCACCACCTCCTCCAATTCCACCACCGCCGCCACCACCACCACCTTCATTTTCACCATTTCAAATTCTAATTACGCTCACCACCATCACCTTTATTATCACCACCACCACCTCCAATTTCACTACCACCACCACCACCACCACCACCACCTTCGTGATGAAAAATCGTCATGATTCAACTTATAAGCATGACGATGAATAGAAATATCGTCATAGTTTAACATACAACCATGACGAGTAAACAACAATCGTCACACTATGTAATAAAATCTTGACGATTTAGCTTTGAGAAAAATCACTCCTCTGCCAAAAAAACAAGTTAAATCGTCGCACTATGTAATAAAATCTTGACGATTTGGCTTTGAGAAAAATCACGCTCTCCAAAAAAAACAAGTTAAATCGTCACACTATGTATTAATATCTTGACGATTTAAAAAAAACAAGTTAAATCGTAAATCGTCGCACTATGTAATAAAATCTTGACGATTTGGCTTTGATAAAAATCACCCTCTCCAAAAAAAACAAGTTAAATCGTCACACTATGTAATAATATCTTGACGATTTAAAAAAACAAGTTAAATCGTAATGGCTTTTGCATTACTTGTATGACGACTAAATTTTATTATGATATAAATCGTTATGGTTTTGAGAAAAATCGTCACGACAATATTACCTTGACAATACCTACATTACACAACCAACAATTGTTTACAAAAATCCACCTTGAGCTTCTCATCAAGACCAATTGGCTTTCCATACTTGGCTACCCCAACAGATGTACAAGCTTCACCCATAGACTCACAGCAAACCCATAAAACCTACAACAAATAGCAACAACACACTTCTTTTTACTGTCAAATACAGACCCAAATCATTATGACTCAAGCACTTATAAAGGACACTAACCAGCAACTGTAAGGACTACTAATACATAGAATAAGAAATGTCCAGCCTAACAGAAAGGCTAAACTGTGAAGTGAAAACATACCACAATGAAAAGGATTGGAACCAGCACTCCAGACTTTTTATCTACAATTACCAGAGAGCAAGTACTTCACATCTCTATTAGATATGGAGCAGACTCCATTCACGGCCATGACTTGAGTCCTAAGGTCAATATATGAACCAGAAACTAAATCCTTTGGATAAGCATACAAATGATATAATTTGCCAACAGACCACTACAGGGTACAACAGACCTCAAGCTTGGCAGCAACACTTGCAACAGAACCCTTGACAATAGCATTAAGGTAAACCATAGGTGTTTTCCCAATAAGCTGTTACAGACCAACCAACATGAACATTAGATAACCTACATGCAGGTATGTACTATATGTATCATTCATAAACATTACAAACCAAAACTAGAGGGTCACTAGTCATTCATAAACAGTACAACTAGGCTTAGTCATAAACATTTATGTTTCTCCGTCATGCTCAACGAGCAGTTGGAGATAACATTTCAAAGATCTACAAATGACAATGCCTACAAAATTGCATGACACAAGTTCTCACTTCAGCTTATGAAAGGACAAAATTGCATACAAAAAAATGAAAACACACTGAACTTGGATTATAAACAACACCACTACGCAGAAACCTATACACTCCCAAGCCAACAAACCAAATATTTGTTTGTCTTCGTCAGAAACGAAAACGGAAACAGTAAATTAACAAGATAGACAAGAAAAAAAAAATAGTCAATGTGATATAACCAATCACCACTATGTATGACTTGCAGCCAACACATGAATGAGCTAAACTATACGAAAGGAAGAAAAAGAAAGAAAGTGAATGCAAGAGCAGTAGTAAGACATAGACAAGCAATGATTTGTACTACTTTTCAGTGTCTAGTGTGATAACCAATCTAGTTCAAATTATCAGCATTGCAAGAGTATATACTATCACAAAAAAAAAAAAAAAAAAAACTGCACAGAGAGAATGGTTGGACAAAAACTACTACATATGAACTACCAATGTTTAGATTGAAGTATATAGTTCACTTAGGCCCTTTACCGTTTTCCTGGTGATACATATATGAGTCTGCTGCAGATTTCCAAACGCCATTATTTTCCTTCCCTGCACAATTCAACACTTAACAACAAGCCAAATCTCCCAGGCATTCATAAATATTGAAACATTCATTAATCTCCTGATTTCTTATTCGAATCCATAATCTGACTATACATCAGCAACACCCTTTCTTTACCTAGTTTCCACTTCATATCTTCACCTTAAAGAAAATTCTTAGGCATACCACAATCAATTGCTAAAACCCATATCAGAAAATCATTAATGAGAATCAAAATCCTCATAAAAACAACTTTGGTATGAAAAATCGTCATGGTTTAGAAATAAGAGAAACGACTTTACATGACAATTTACTGAATCTTTGTAACTGAACTCATGCATTCAATCAATTAAACGAATTAAACCCTAATAATTACCAATTGTTAAAAACCCTAAAAAGAAACCTCCATTTTACCTCTATAACAGCAGCAGATAAATTGATTTCTTGATTTTTATGAATCAATCGTCATGGGGAACCAATATAGCATGACGAGTTTTCATGTTGTTCGATTCTTTTGCACAAAGAAGTTATCAATTTTCCACCGGAAAACCAAAATTTTGAAAAAATTGTTGGATTTTTACCTCTACTAACAACAGCAGAAGAATTGTTGTTAGGGTTCAATCGGTTTGATTAGAATTTCTCCATAATTGATTTTTAGGGTTCTAACATACAAAACCTAATTGATTTACATCATAGTTAACCCTAAAAATCAATCATAAAAATCATAATCGAGAAAATCCAGATCTGGTTTCTGGCTCTGGTGGTTGGGGTTGATTAGACGAAGAAGAAAAAGAAAATAAAATCGAGAGAGGACTGGTGGTGTTGGTGGCTTCCGGAAGACGATTTGGGGGTGGAATTAGGTTTCGTTGAATCCTCCTCAGGCTTTGATCAGACGCAAAGAAGAAGAAGAAGAAAACAAGAGAATGGTGGTTTTGGGAGTGGTGGTGGGATGTTATTAGGTTAGAGTGTTGCTGTTGGTGAGGTGGTGCTGGTGAGCGAGAAGGTGGTGGTGGTGGCTGTGGTGAGTCTTTTCTGTCGACGAAGGAGAAGCAGAAGAAGAAGAAAAAGAAGAAAGGTGAAGGTAGAGAAATGGAAGTTAGAGATTTAGGGTGGGTTATTAGATTTAGGGTTTTAATCTTTATAATTAACATATAATTAGCCACCCCCTATAACTGAATGGGATACCCAAACTCATTGCTGACTCATTGCTGACTCCCACTCGCCCCCATTGAGAATCAGCTCGCCCCCAAATTAATAAGGTATTTTTAGTGGGCTTTTAATTTTTTCCTAAAGTTCTATGGAAATATATTTCCCGAACTCTTCTTCTCAAGACCCTCTCTGTATAAATCGGAACGCGAAACCCCTCTTCATGCCGATTCGACGCCGCCTCTTGGGTTTATTGTTCTGCTGCTGTGTAAGTTCATCCTAAACCTAAATTACATACTCAATCCATGCTAATAGTTGCTTATTTAGTCTCTTTTTGATTATACCAACATTTTTTTTTATATATATAATGCTAGCAGTTGTTCCTTTGGTGCACCTCCAGATTATATAGTTTGAGATGATGCAGCGAATCGATCAGGTATCGGTATTTATGTTCTATCTGTGGGATATGCTAAATAAAAATTTGCAAATACAAAGATTATTAATTTGTTTGCGATTTTGTTTTCTCACGATTTTAACCAGTTATTTTTCGTTTCCATTGAAAACAGCGGTGGAAAAAAAAACAATGGAGCGTCACAAAGATGTTCCAGTGCGGTTTGTTCTTTTGTCAGAGGTTTTTGCTATTACTTGCAATTGTAAAGAAACGCTGATTGATTCGGTTCTTACGAAAAGTTTAATTTTACGTTGATGATGCCAATGAGCTGTTCGACGAAATACCTAAGATTTTACTTTTTTTTCGTTGGTATTTGGCTATTCGACAGAGTGACTGTAGCTACTAATATTTTGATGATCCCGATCTATAAAGCTTTTGTCATTCATAGATTTGCTCTTAGTTGTGTTTTGGTTTGTTTTTAGTGGGAGGTTCGCCTTACGTCTAAAATTGGGTTTCGAACAGAGACACGAACTGAAGAAGCTCTAAAGTACTTGATCAGTTCTTTCATATGAGTAATGAGGTGCGTTGAGTACTGTGCTGTTAATATAGACAATATAGTAGAGTTTAAGTATGTCTGTGGAGTTGGCACTCTGTTACATGAAAAGAGAAAGTAGATGAAAGTAAGAAAACAATCTTGCTTTGTCAGTAATCACTAGACGGAAAATGAGGGTTCTGACAAATTTTTGGACTGCATAGAGGGTTTTGTCTGAATACATGACAAAGTTTAAGGTTTAAGGTTATATTTTTGGGTTTCTTCCATATTTTTGAAAAACATAGATATTATTGGATGTGTGTGCTTTTGCATTAAGTTAGTGGTTGTGGAAGGAAAAGACATATGGTTTTGTGTAGGCAGGTGCAACAACATCCGTTGTATGGTATGGTCAACTTCAACTACAATGTGTTTGACTCTCTCTTTAGCTATTAAGATGTCGTGCCATATGGCCTTAGCTGTTAAGATGCCAGCTAAATATGGCGGCTTGCTTAATAAAACTTAAGCAGTCTTGCTCTCCGCTCTCACATGATTTTAGTTTGGTTTGAGAGCATCCATTAAATGTCATTTGATTTTGTTTCGATGTGGATATGTAATTTCAGCGGTATTTTTTGGGGTATGTCGTACCAGAAGCTTTTTGTTTTGGTTTCCCCAAATCACACCGAATATTTCATTCCTCGCAGCCTCGCAGGAGCAAACATCGCATGAACTAACATCCCATATATAATACCCTTAATGATTGATTATGTTTAATAATTTTCCATTTATATGTCCTTTGTATGCCTATCTATGCGCAATAACAATGAATTTTATACCCATACATTGTCTACCAAACTATCAAATTCATGCCTATAATGTTCCTCTTTGGTTTACAGTTATTATGGGATTCTTTGCATCTCAGAGAGAAAGCTAAGATAAGCCAAATGTATCTCTGTTATGCCCAGTTTCAGAACTAGGACTAGAAGCAATATGAGCTTAGACTTTGTGGGTAAGCGTCAAGTCATCAACTTAACATTTACTTATATTATGTATCTTTATCAGATTCCGCTTCCACCAACCGAGCACGAAAGAGAATTTATTACATGTTTAGATGATTGAGGTTACCCAGTCTATCGTCGAAGAGATGGAAAAGAAGTTATTGTGCGTGGTGGACGTACGTAGAGCATACAATATTCGTTACATTAAATTTTCTTTATGGTGAAAGAATGCATGAGCAGTGAGCTAACTTCTTGGTTTGTTAGCAGAAAAATCAAGCAGCTTGCATTTTTGGTTTGTTCAGTAATTTGCAAATGCAATAAACTAGATGAATTGAAACATTAATGGGTTATGACTCTACTTGGAATTTATTGGAGACAACCATTTTGACAAATGCAGTGGCTGATAGAAGACAGGTTAGAGAAGTCGATTTGGTTAGTAATGCTGCAAGGTTATATCTGATGACATGAAGGCCCGATGTAAAGAAGTGCTTGCCCTCAACTTCGACTTCTTACTACCACACCAAAACAATGTCACTACCTCCTAAAATTCGAACCCGACTGTCCATTGGCTAGAAACAACATATCAACCACATAGTTAACGACATAAACTGGTAGGTCTCTGTGTCGATTGAAACCTAAGAGTGTGTTAGACTTAGGTTTGGCGGCTCAGTTGTAAGCAACTTATTTGTATTTGAACAATGGTCTTGACATTTAACTCTCCCTAGGTCACTTTTCCCCTTAATATATGCGGTTCCACTACCTAGGTCACTTTTCCCCTTAATATATGCGCTTCCACTAATTTGTGTAAGAACATTTATTTGCCATACTTTACGTGCACTGAAGGCAGGGACTAAGCCTTCTCTTCCATTTGGACATTGAATGTCGGCCAAAGAGATTGAGTCGAGCTAAGCTAACGGCCGGTGTAAGAACAACAGATACGTGCACTGAAGGCAGAGATTGAGAATATGATTGCATTCGAACCCACAAAAAGCATTTTTGGAGGTCGAAAATCTGTGACATCAAAACTCCCTCTGTCAAGGATAACTCAACTTCTACAGAAGACTTGGGTAGGTCAATGATTTTTCCTGAATCCATGGTAATTGTAGTCCTGTAGAAGTGAACCTGTATTCATTATATTTGCTATTAACATGCTCACGTGGTCTTCCATTCTACATTGCGAAAACCAGTGGGATTTGAATGTGGATGCACACATCATGGTATGTCTTTCTTATGATACATATTCAAAAAAATATTTTGTTTCTGATTTTTTGTGCATCTTTAGCCTATCCTGCATCTTCTCTAATGCGGGGAATTCATTTGCATGTTAGACTAAGAATTGTTACAGAATTGGCTACTTAGTGTTTACGACAAAATTTTCATGGAGCATCACGTTAAAAAGTGAGCAATGTGATGGATAAAAATCGATTGTTACACGTAGTTTGCCAATTAGCCCTTATCAGGTAGTGGGTCTAATTGAATTGGCACATTTGTCATACACATGGTGAAAAACCGTGGAGCGAAAGTATTTGTCACAAACGGTGGGAAAAGCTCTTTGCTGGATACTTGACTTGACACGTTTCTATTGTATTGGAAGTTTTGGAAGAACACGTTAATTTGTGACTATGACATGATTCTCAGTTATTTACTTTATTCAGGAAATGAAGAGATATTAGATGTTTGCAAGAAACTTGGAGCTGATAGTTGCACCAGTAGCAAGGCAGTGAGGATTTGTGCCCCTTTCTGGCTTCCTAATTAACTCATAAAAGGTAAGGAAATATCTCACTATAATAAAAAGAAGGGTTTTTTTCACCGGTTGACAGTGAAAGGACTAAGTTACCCTTCCTTTTTTTTCATTTCTTTTTCCTTTAAACCTTTTCATAATTTTTCTGTACAAGAGGAAATGCTTACTTTCTCCTACACATTTCTATTTCTTTTATCAAAACCGATTCCAAACACAAAATAAAATCCAAAAATCAATACTCCAATAGTATGTTTAAGAAAAAACCAAAGTTCGTGCCAGTATGGCATGGGTTACATACTAGTGCATATTATGTCTATGGTTAGTTTCTCGATGATATAAGCTTACTTAGTTTTTTCTACGAATAACAAACCTTCTAGAAAACAATGGATGACGACCTTGAACAATAGTTTCACACATGTTTCTTTGTTTTTGAATCAATCGACTTGAAATAATCTAAAAAAAATATCTTCGTTAAGGGTCATTCTCATTCTGTTCGTTTTGTAAAGTATCCTAATTTGGATAATTTTCATTTGTTTTCAGGAGGTGATGATACTGGGACATATTGTCTGAACCAGAAATAATGAATTTACATGGTCATAGAGATTACGTAAGGTCTTGGGAATCGTCTCCCGTAATTCTGATTTGTTTGTAATTAGTTTACATGGTTCATAGTTTCTAATCACTTTAGCAGTGGGATAAATGTTTTATCGTAACAGTAGCGTAGTCGTTGTAAATGTGTAGCTTCTAAACTGAATTACCAATATGCAACGTTGTATGTTGTCTTCTCTCAACTGGTAGAGAACATGGTTCACAACCAGGTTTGCAGGTCTTGAACATAGTTCAACAGTGAGAGGCGTAAGAATATTTTGTGATATCTTTAGTTAAAAATGTTCCCACTTTTCAAATGCGCGGATGCGAGTAGGCAGTAATATGCTCAACTAAGTTTTAAGAAAAATAAAAAAAATATTATTTTATACACTCCTATAAATGAGTCTTGCCGTTAAAATTGGAGCAACTTATTTTACGTGGGGAAAATCCGATCAATTCATTTATCGGAAGAAACCCTCCTAGAAGTCATTTATCTTAGAGATAATTTATAAACTGCTCCTACTTCAGAAACCGACTTACCCACTTGCCTCCGAAATATTTTTCATTTATTAACTGCCCCCACCGTTACTAGGAAACTGACTGGTCAAAATTTATAGGAAAATTACCCAGCTGACCCTATAGAATTCAAACGGGTACGAGTTAAGATTTCACTCTCATTTCTCAAAGACAGAAACCACCGAGAGTGAGGGAGAAAAGAGAAGATGAAACTCATTTAGGGTTTTGGGGGAAAGGGGGTGAAAGGAGTTGAAATCCACCAGATTCAAGAGTTAGGGAGTGAGATTGAGTAGTTTCGAAACCAGGAGAGTGATTTTTAGGGTTCTATTGAGACATTACAGTTAGGGTTTGGGTTAAAAGATGATGAAGGAATATTTTCTGAAGGAAAATTGATTTTGCTGGGTAATAATCATTGACTCGCTAGTGATGATTGCACTGATTTTGAAGTTTGTTCAGTTTATTTGATGTTTATAAAAGAAACCCTAACTCATTGTTTTTGGTTCCAATATTACAGATGAGATGAACGGGAAAGAGAAGAAGAGGAAAAAAGATGATAATCCGTAAGATATAGAAAACCCATTTGGTGTTCTTGTTTTTGAGATGTTTGTGTGAAAAGAATTTAGGTTTTTGTGTTGAATTAAATCCAGGGTTTCAAAATTGGGGTTTTATTGAATATTTCAGTTGAAATTTAGGGCTGTCTAATCATTGATGTGTTTTTAGGAAAGAATCAGTACCAATCCTTTGTTTTTGGGACTCAATTTTATCTGTTTACATGTGATATCTATTGTTGTTGTGTGATGGATGTCTATTGTTGTAGTTGTTGTAACATATGCAGTTTTTATGTCAGTGAAATTGAGATGTTTGTGTTGAATTAGGGTTTTGTGTAATCATGTTGGGGAAAAATGGTGATTACTGTCTAATTTATTATGGGAGATTGAGGTTTGTTGTAAATGATTACTCTTTGTATCATTTCGTCGATTCTCGGTGAAACGTTGATTCTTAATAGCAATTATTAGGGCTATTTTGCGTTTCCTCCCCTGTAAAGATTGGTATTTTGCGTTACCTCCCCAAAAAGATCGAAATTGGTGATACCTCCCCTCCGTCAGTTTTCTGCCTACGTGGCTGTTAGCTGAGTCAGCACGACATTACACGTAGGCAATTATGCCACGTATTTCCTAAAATATCGAAAATACCCTCACATATTAAAAAAAAAAAATACACGTGGATGAATCTCATGAGATGATCGTACGGTCAGATATAGGGGAGGTATCGCAAATTTAAATCTTGGAAATGGGAGGTTTTACCAATTTTATTTTTTGAAAGGGGAGGTATTGCAAATTTAAATTTTTGAAAGGGGATGTTTTACAAATAAATATTTATGACTGGGGAGGTATTACTCTGAAAAACTGTTAAGTCATATCTTCTTCCCTGTACAAACTGCAAGTCATATTCAGACATATGAACTTCAAACCTGCAAAAACAGAGGACCTAACATTCACCAAAACAGAGTAAAAGAACACCATAACACAATCATTAAACTAAAAGCAAACACATTCATTCATTAGCTCTAAAGTATCAATAGTTTTGAGCCAAACAAATGCTCCAAAAACCAAAAAAACAGAGCAATACAACAAAAAAAAACAGAGTACAGTTTCTCTATATTCAACCAAGGGAAATTCAACTGAAAAACACCAAGTAATGCCTTCTTCACCTCCTCCATGGTGGCCTAAAAGTCTGAGATGCAGGCCTTCTTGTGGTGGTGGTGGTGCAGTTGTAGCAGCAACACCTCTGGCTCTTCCTCTACCCCTTCCTTGTTGTGGTGGTGGTGGTGGTGCAGTTGACAACAAATTTAGTTCCATTTGTTGACCTGCTCCAGTCCCAATGCTCATTTCACGCTACAGCTGTTGAAATTACTGCAGCTTGATTCGTGGAAGCGGTAGCCACATAGGATCTTTATAAGCATTCACATTTGTATTTGTAACAGAAGTTACCAAAGGTTAAGTTGAAGAAATATGAGATAGCTATAGAAAAAAATGACCAACGGTCACAACTTTGCCTTAACTTACCAAGCTATATCCATTGCCCAAGTAAGCTTTGGGTTAGTTTAGCCTTGTCAAGCTCAGGAAATATAATTTTTGTTCAAAAGGGGTTCTACGGTACTTACATTACATACTCCAAACCACCTAAAGCTGGACAGAGCCATAACATCATACCTAAGTCCGACTGATATCTGTGAGAGTGGTTGCTATCACTTTTGCATCAATCTCATGATCCATGGACATAATTCATAATCATGTATCACTAGAAAAGACAAATGACACAGGTTATGGTTCAACTATACAGTAGTCATCCACGTAACCCAGTCATGTACTATAAGGTGGACACATTAAGGGCTTGTCTCTCCATATCCATAGCACCCATATAGATAATGCATTCAAGACCAAACCTAGCACATGCAGTTGCAGTAGCAACTCCATGTTGACCTGCTCCAGTCTCAGCTATAATACGTTTTTTCCCCAACCGCTTTGCAAGTAAAGCTTGGGCTACAGCATTGTTGATTTTGTGAGCACCAGAATCTGATAATTAGGGTTTTTGCAAGTAACAGTGGATGATGAGAAAGCCATTTACACACAACAACCAAAACAAACCCCATACAAACCACCAGCAGCAAACCTCTAAGAACCCGATTCCTTCATAATAGGCATCGATGCCAAGTCTTAGTCTTCATAGTCAGAATGACGGAAAATCACAATATCTCAAATTGAGTATGGCTAAATATGGTCATTGCTTGATTTTAACAGTGAACTTAGGATAATTGCTAGAAAAGATTTCTACTGTCATAGATTAGTAGGCAATGTATCACTTTACACAGTGAGGGTAAATTGGTTGCTAAAGATAAAATACTAAACATGCACGAAAAACCAATCTCAAATCTCAATGTGATTCTTTTTCTGTAGTATACAACTACTGTTACTGACTAATTTACTCTTTCCACATGAAAGTTTCTAAAAAAAATCTAAACTTAGTTAAGCAACATCAACCCCGCCCACCCAAAACAATGACTACTAAAAATGATTAATAGGCTGGAAGGATGAACCCCTATCCTCTAATACCTAAACAACCTTTGCTCGGGATCAAATTCAACAATTTGTACCGTGATAAGGCTATAAATTGGATCATCAACGTCTGTGAGTTTGAGATATTCATAGCTTTCTTCACACCAAAACCCCAATTCAGAAATTAGCCCCAATTCAAAAATTAACCCCTAATTCAAAAATTAAAACCCAATTCTAGAAATCCCAATCAATTCGAATAAATGACCTAAATCAGAAAAACAAAGAAGTGATATGATTTGAGAATCAAACGTACCTCAATCACTGAATGTGTTGGAAATCGTTGAAGGTGCTGGAAAACGCCGATGGTGATGATTTTGAACAATTCAATCAACTACGGACGATTAATTATGGGTTTTACGTTGGATGAGTATTGATTTTAGGGTTTGAGTTTGATTTCGTGACAATTTCAACTACGGACGATTCATTCTGGGTTTCACATTGGATGAGTATTGATTTTAGGGTTTGAGTTTGATTTCGTGAAAATTTTATGAGTTGGTGAATTAGGGTCTGGTGGTTTCAGAGAAGAAAAAATTTAGGAGAAGAGATTTCACAGAGGAAAATGAAGAAGAACGGAAGCTCACGGAGAAAAGGAAGAAGACTGAATACGATTTGATTATCGAAGAAGAGAGGAGAAGAAGAAGAGATATTTAGGTTTAGGATGATGGGAGGGTACTTTAGTAAAATCGTAAAATAGTATGACACGCATACAAAATGACATGGCATATAACAGCCACGTAGGCAGAAAACTGACGGAGGGGAGGTATCACCAATTTCGATCTTTTTGGGGAGGTAACGCAAAATACCAATCTTTAGAGGGGAGGAAACGCAAAATAGCCCCAATTATTAATTTCCATTGATTTTACGAAAAATCTCATTCCTTCAAAAATCATGCTCTAACTCATTTGCTGGTTTTCTATCAAAGATTTACTCCACTTTAATAACTTAGTTCTCTTAATATACTCTTGTATACTACTTGGTGTTTTTCTTCGTAGTGGTTACAAAGACCTATTTAAAGTGCAAATGTTGTCTAACTCTCTTGTCTTGTAGCCTAGAGTATTTGTTTGCAAATCTTGCATTTTAATACAGACTTTCTTAAAGAAGAAAGAGTTGGGTATTTTAATAGCTTCTTGATTCACTTATATCAAATTAAATATCTTTGCCATTTAGTTCACTGGAAACCATTTTCTTAAGATTGGAAATGACGATCCATACACCTCTTTGTGCTCTAATTTGAAATATATATAATAGCTTGCAGTCTGGGTTTTTAGTACAAATCTATTCAAACAAGAAGGAATGGGTTCCCAATTTTGAAATTCCATTAGCCATACTGACTGTAGTTTCTTGTTTTTACTTGTACCAATTTGTTGTAGATGTGTTGGGATTATTATGCTAGGAAATTTGCAATGTTTCTAAGAAAAAGGGACTTGGTTTGTTTTATGAATGATAGTCTGTGAGACTGCTTGTGAAACTCTCCTTTGGAATCATAATGTATTAAAGAGTCTTGCTTAGTATATATACGTCGTTGTGTTCTCGGTATCTTTTGCATTTCTGTTTTATCAATTATTACCATTGTCATTTGTACTCTATTATTATGTGTACAGATGTTACAAATATTTTAAGTATGTAGTCCAATATTAAGGAATTATATTGGTTTTATTTTGACCTGATTGGATGTATGGAAAGTAAATTTCAGTTCTCATTTCTATTTATGTCGCTAGCCTTGAATTCGGTACTGCTTGATTTCGAAAATGAACGTTTGTTTTTAAATCTGAGTGGCGTGCTGGTGGTTTAGCCTGTCTAATTGGGTTGCAAATCAACCCTTTTAGAAGGGGAATTCTCCTGTCCGCTACAGTAATTGTCTGTAATTGTTTATTAGTACTTAAGCACCAGCTAAATACTTTAAATCAAAGTAAACAACTAAACATATCATGCATGTCTCTCTGTTGCATATTTCTGTCAATCTCTCTCTCTTAGTTTATGATGTACCTATAAACACAAGCTTACCCTGCAACATATGAGCTCTGATATGTACTTTTTAGTATATTTTTTTGTATTCGTTAAAGTCATTAAGTCATCACAAATGTAAAATTATTTATATTGGCTTTTGCAGTATTTCCTGTACCAGTTACTACGAAGGCATACATTCTGCAAATGTTTTGCACCGAGATCTTAAACCAATCAACTTGCTTCTCAATTCGAACTGTGACCTGAAAGTTTTGTGACTTTGGGCTCGCAAGAACCACTCCAGAAACGGATTCCATGGCGGAGTATGTTGTAACACGTTGGTACAGAGCCCCCAGAATTGCTTCTTAAGTGTTCTGAATATTCCAGTGTTATGGATATCTGGTCAGTTGGGTGCATTCTCATGGAGATCATCAAGAGAGCCCATTTTCCCTGGAAAAGATTATGTTCAACAGTTGAAACTTATCAGCGAGGTATGAGCCTCTCATCAGTTGTTCTTCCTATATGACTGCATAAAGACCATATTAGTAGTACAACTTGTCTGTTTTAGATTATGGTCACATTTTTCCGTCATTTTTAATAAATCCTGTTGCTGGCGTATGCAGGTTTGGTTTGAATGGTGTTAGTGCTGATTGTTAGGAGAATATGGCCTATGCTGATCCTATATAATTCAGCTACAACTATCTTAATGGTGTTAGTGCTGCTCTGGCAGCAATTGCATAATTCACAATTTCCATCTTAATTACAGGTACTATTTCAAGATGCAGAACTCGTTCTCGAGAATGTTTAGAAGCTATAATGATGTGAACTTCTGTAATATCTTAATTTCTTGTTCATTTACCAGTTCTGTACTGAATATTGTTGTAGAATTTGAAGTTTAATCAATGCAAAGTTGTTTACGGAAGGATACAAATTTTATTGTCTTAAGTCTTGGTATCTTGTTAAATCAGTTGAAAATATTGTGCTGGATTGGAAAACGGGTTGACTCGGGTTGACTCGGTAATGGATTGAATCACTAACTCGCTCAGGGGTTTACATGTCTTTATTTGATGCCAGCTGGTGGATAAAGTGGGTGAAAATGGGTGAACAAAAGTTTACCGTTTTTTCAAAAAAACGGAGCACTTTATAGAATACTTAAAAAGTAAGGGCACTTTATATTAGCATATTTCAAACAAGGGCATTTTATAAAATCACCCTTTATCTTATATTGCACGGATCCGATTCATTCCATAATTTATTAGTACCCCAAAACTAACTCAATGAAATTTAGTTCCCAATTTTCTTGGAATGGGATTTGATTTAATTGTTCCCACCTACTGCCTTTGGCGTGTCTAAAAGTAGGGTTTTTCAAAGTGCAAGTCATAGCCTATTGAGTTATTTGGTTAATCTATACTTTTGCACTGGTTAAGACTTTATGCTCTTCTTGATAAAAAAAAGAAGACTTTATGCTCTTAATTTTGTTATAGTTCAATTAAAACCCTACTTTTAAATTATCAATGTAGGATAAGAAATTAAATGACGAACAATTTTAAATTATGTTGTGCTGTGGCAAAGGTGTATTAAATCTATTGGATAGATAATAATTGTTGCTTCAGTTGTATGTTGTAGTTGCTAATTAATTAACAGAAATATTCATGTCATGAGATATCATTTTTTTTCCAAAGTAGGTTAGCTTCGTTTCAAAAACATATACATGTTCACTCGAATTCGAACGGGGAAGCGAGGTAAAACCCCGCTAATCCCAATAACAATTACGAACGGCGGGTGCGTTCTGTCATATTAATCCACACAAAAAATAATGCTGGAAACTGTAATTAAAGAATCATGTCGATTGCGAATTAACTCGGTTATTCATGTCTTGAGATATCAGGTTTTTTTTTTTTTTTTTTTGTAAATTAACTTTTATTAATCATCGTTAACTGAAAGAAGCTTACAAGAATTGGATGGAGCCTGGCAACAAGCTGAGCTCCAATCCCTTTTTGAAGTACAACTCCTATCCTATGGAAAAGAAAATCCCCAACTACAACGTTTCCATCATGGCTAACCATTAAGTTGTGCAATCTCTTCAGGAACTCCACCGTGTCACTACCCAACTCTCCCAAGGTAGAGAAAGCAAGCACACCAAGACCAAAGCCCTGAGCAGTACATTTCTCTAGATATTTGTCTTTTTTGCTAATGACAGCATCATCGATTGCCTTGCCTGGAACAAAAGCACGCACCCCAACGCCTGTAAAAGGTGAAACAACTGTGATATCCATACACACATCATGTCCGTTATCCCAGTTATACACCAAGACATCTGCAGGTCTCAAGGCTACACCGGTATCCGAGAGGAACCCAAAATCAACCTCTTTCCTAGCTGAGACACCTGCACGATAACAAATATCGGCAAAGGTATCACGGACCAGGTCATGTCTATACTTGAGACCAATACCACTCGAGCAATGCAAGGCATGGTCCCCAAAAATATCCATCTCCCTACCACAACTGGTGCAACTCTCTCCTTCCTCGAAGAGAGGGATCCCAAGCCTATAGCGCAAGATAGCTCTGAAATGTCGAGACCCAAGTTTTTGATTGAGCCCCTCAATCGGAATGGCCAACAAGTAGTCTTGTGCGTGCTTGATCATGTTACACTACCACAGGGCTGAATCTCGCTTAGTCATAACAAACCGGTTAGGTAAATCATTCTTCACAGCATCAAAGTATTTGATTGCCAAAGAGCTCCTCAATGCACAATGAAGAATTCTCAATACCACATACCTGCTTGTATGAGAAAAGGGCACGCTCAAAACTGGGACTCAAACCAGACACACCAGAATGTCTCAGAATGTTCTCCTGCTGAGGTCTAGTCTGAAAGCACGAAGCCAAATAACAATACTGCATAGTGCCCTCCATAGTATACACTCCCAGCCCACCATACTTGATGGGGAGTGTAGCCATCCTATGTTGCAGCGAACCAAACCCCGGTCCATCTCGTGTGATAAGCTGCCGAAGAAACTGCTTCAGATGATCATCGAAAGCTTCATGTGCCTTATCCAAGTACTCAGGTCTAGTTGTTCGCATAACAAAGTATAACCTCGAGACACCAGAACAATTCCTCAACAGTAACAACTCACCCTGTGGATCTTTAAGCTTCTGAATAGCATCAATCAATTCAGTGGTCTTACGAACCTTGTTAACCGCCAAATTTCTGCAGAATTGGGGGCTCAGGCTAACAGGTCCTCCCAAAAGCTTAACACCCTCAGTAGGCCGACACATATCAGGCGGAAAAACCCCCTCAACTAACCCCCTGCAATCAACCGAAGTCCAGAAGAGTTCAGTCTTGGAAACATTAAGGTGCAGCCCCAGAGCAACGCCTTTGGCCACCACCAGTGTGTCACCGACTAGGGTTCCGTCGTCTAAATACCATGCTTGAAGATCCAAAGGGCATAATTCCGCGATTCTATGTATCAAAGGATGCAGAGTTAAGACAAATAACATAGGACCGAGAGGGTCACCCTGTTGCTCCTTGAGCAGACGAAAGAGTATTATCCATATAATATAGCTTAGCAGGATTTGCGTAGCAAAATTCCACCCACCTGGAAATCGAAGGACAATGTTTCCGAACCTCTCGAATCATTGCAGATCTGCTGACAAGATTAAAGGCATTAGAAAAATCCACAAGAAGCATCGAAGTAGATGTCGAGTCGCTCTTTGTCTCAAGAAGCCTGTTGACAGCATGAAGAATTGCCTCTCCACCACAGGGAACCCCGACACCAAACTGATAGTCACTAAGATAACTCTCCATACCCTTACCAACATGTGAAGCAGCAACTTTAGAGACTAGACGTCTCCAAATAGTGCCTACAGCAATAGGACGTATGCCACCTCCGGGCTTGACCAAGGGGGTAAGAGGAGCTGAAGCAACAAGCTCCCCTAGAACCGAAGGGCAACCACCTGCAAGCCATATATTCACCAATTCAGTAATAGATTTGATGAGGTCATCTGACACAGCTGCAGCAGAACCACTCAAAGCATCAAGCAAATGTTGGGTCCGGAGACCATCTCTTCCGCACGAGGTCCCTCTGGGGAAGCTTTTCAGCTTATTCAGAACCAAGTCCTTAGATGCAACGAAAGGTTATTGCGATATAGGTTCAGCTGGAATCAAAGGAGGAGGCGCATGCGGATGTTTGGCTTGCAACTTCTGCAATGTCCCTGAGTTGGAAGGAGCCACCCCATTAGAAGTCAAAGTACGGATTGCAGCAGTGTATAACCCGTAACCCAACTTCTTACGACAAAGTCGTACATTAACAGCCTCTTGATCCTCTTGCGTCTTCACCTGGTTTTTCCTTTTGTTATCACGTCTCGACTCTTGTAGAGCAGCTTGCTCCTCTAAAGCTCGGTGATGCAAGGTAGCACAACCATTAGGTTTAGACCAACGATTCGATGTATCGCTGCAATCTGTAGTTTTTTCCTGTCGCCAGACCTCTCCTCTTCACTACTTTGGGGGAAGTAAATGCGAAGAGTACAAATAGGAAAAAGAAGCATCTGAATCCACAGGGAGATGGCGCTGGGGCTATGAACAACCCTCTGAATGACATCGTTGAAAGTTGTGGCAAAGTGAAGCTTACACTTGGCGGGAATGCTGGAAACCGTAGTGATTTGGCTCTGTAGCTGAAAAATGAGGGGTACCGAAATACTACCAACTTTTCGTTTTGGCGCGTGAGTCTTATGGTTTAAGTTTGGACGATCTCAAAAATCAATATCCAAACTCTAATAACTGGAGTTGTGATCTTGGGGATCAACTCGACAAAGTTGGGACTTTGGAGTTAAACTCTACAGTTATTGGATAACGTACTACTTGGTGCTTTAATTATATAATCAGAGATATAATGCGGAAAGTAAAAGCACACAAGACACCAGAGATTTTTTTAACGAGGAAACTGCCTTGCAGAAAAACCTCGGGACCTCTTCCAGATTGAACACCGCCCAGTACAAACTGACTACAAACACTAGCCTACTATAAGACTTCGGTCTGGGATGTAGCAGAGACCAACTCAAGCCCTCCAAGCGAATTACCACACACAAGTTGACTTCCTTCAGATTGTTAAATCCAGGTCATACGGAAATCTACTTCACAAATCGGGGCTGACAAGCAAACCGAATAATCTATGCCCAATTTATCTCTACCTCAGTTATACACGAAGAATCACTTAAGAAACTTGTATAACTGGAGCTAACTAGGTCTTACAACACCGAGTGCAGCCGTGCGTTGCTACCTTTCAACCTTGTGTGTAACATATCAGTTCTTGAATAGCCGTATAGCAGAAGAGACGGACTATGGAATAGACAAGAACGTGATCAGGTTACCAAGGTTACAGGTTAATCCGATTTCAACCAAATATGGTCTCAATCTCCTACCTGTGCTTCCCAACTCTCAAGAGAAGTCTTTTATAGTCGTAGGGAGTTCCCAGAGGAGCTGCAACCTATAGAGGATGACTATACCACAACAAGTGTTCACCGAAGTGAAAAGAGTTTACGTTACCTTCCCTAAGGACCTTCACGTATGCTTGATGCTTGCGGTATTTGTCCGTAGACACCTCTATTTATAGCATTCAATAAGATAGGTTGCTTTGGAATAAAGCACTCAATTACTTGTCCCACAAGTTAAGGAATCCTTAAACTTGATAACCAAGTAATAGAGATTAATCTCAATTGGAATTCTTTTTATCATTATCTGCCAAGTGTTTTGTTAGCTCAAAAACACTTCAAGATAGAATCCAACAGACCTGAGATAATCTTATCTTATTGACTCATTGAGGATCGTTAGATGGACCACAAAAGATATTTATGTGATATACAAGTCCACCTAAGAGATAAAGGAGTATAGAGTTTGACTCAAGTGAAATTCTGAAAGAATAACCACTAAATCCGACACCAGCAAAGTAACCAACATTGGATTCGCGTACAGGTTCGCGAAATGTTCAGTCACTTTGGAACTCAGAAGAAATCCGAGTTTCTGGTTTGCGAACCGGTTCGTGAACCGTCCGACTGTCAGATTTCGTCAACTCTGGATTCCGTTGGAAGTTCTAGGCTTACCAGGACTTAAACGTGTGTACGTCCTCAGCTGTAATCCATGGACTCTTTGCTCAAGAGTATTCTTTTAGATTCATCCATATCCAACTAACGATTTGCAAGCAAACCATTGTAATGGACACATGGCACCGAATCTATCTCATTCATTCTTGTACTCACAGTATTTGTGGGAACAAACACTGGTCACGACACAAGGCCACGTTAGACAAGAATACGATCTCAATCGCTACTATCACTACTAAAGTAGTCGACTATATTTCGAAAGAATAGAGAAAGTATAATAGAAGAATTTCCATAAAGTCATAACTCCTACTAACCTTTTGTCGATGAAGAATAATTGATGTCTTCTTTGTCTTCACAGTCTCCGTCTTCAAGGTCTCTACTACTTTGTCTATATCCCAATTCCGAAATCTAAACTCTAGTAGGCTAAATCAAGAATTGAGTTTTGACACCTAAAACTGACAACTAGCTTGACATACCAACGCTAGTGGGTTTGACCGGACAATGTCCTAACAGTAGCACCTTGTCCAACAACTCCAGATCAAGCCTAAGCGCGGTATCAGCTGCAGTATCATCAATGAGGCCTACATTGTCACCAATAGCAGGAGCTGGACAATGGATTCCATGCACCAAGAAATCGACCCCCTCCCCATTCCACGGACGAAGAGTAATATCTCCATTATGTCGCTTACAAGGATTCCTCCAAGCAACTAGACGCATACAAGGAGGGCATAACCACATATGCATTTCCCGTAAAGTGCGCTCCCATGCCTTGAACACGCTATAATTGCTAGCGATAAGCTGACGACACCATTCTTTCCTCACGACATCCGGGTAGTGCTTATGGTCCAAATGTTGCGACCCTTGATTATACCCTCTGCCGCCGACCCCATTCTTACAACCATGAAAGCCTTGCAAGGGGCAATCAAATTTAGCTGCATCAGATGGATCTTGGTTGGCGCCCTGCGACGCTGCTGCATTAGGACATCTAGTGCTACTATCAGCAATAACGCCACAACCATGGGAGGTAGTTGCGACGCCTGATGTCGCAGCAAGGAGTGATGTATCCAATGTAGCAGAAAATTGAGGATGACACACAGACATGGGGACTGCAGAAGATTGAAGATGACACATCGGAGATTGAACTTAAACATCATGGGATTGATCACCAGCAAGTCTGACACCGCAGTCGACAACCCCATGGGAAGTTGACGCTGAAATTTCAGCTGTAGCATCATGGAAGGGAGAAATAGCACTCAGGCCAGAAGTTAACACAGGAGTGCTGTCATATGTGGAAAGCCCCGCCACCGGAGAAGACTCAGACTTCTTTCTCCGCCAGTAACCACCATTAGGGGATGATACAGTACCACCCTTGATGCATGACGCAACAATGGCAGAAGCAGTTGTAGTTCTCTGTTTGATGATGGCTGGAGCTCGATGAGTAGCCCTGTAAACACCGGATGCAATGGCAGATAATTTACCGTCAGGGGCAGATGATAGAACACCAGCAGCAGGGGCAGATGATTGAACACCAACAGCAGCAGAAACTGATGTAGAACTCCATCTGGTGATGGCTGAAGATCGTTGATTAGCCCTGTAAGCATCGGATGGGGTAGCAGATGATTGAAGTATAGGCTGTGAATCTCGATTTGCAGATAACTGAAGGTCGAGAACACTACTGCGGCGTGTTTGAACCATGTCAGGCTCTGGTTTTCATGGAGGCGGAGAAACCCTAAAAGATTAATGGCAACGATAATGGGGGGTTGTAGGGGGTGTTTAAGATGTCAAAATGAAGCCAGAGAGAAGGAGATTAAGAAAGGAGAAGAATCTCTTGAGGAAGATGGGGGTTGATCAGATGAAACCCTCACACCTTATCCACAAAGTTTTCTCTTCGTCGCCTCTCTCTCCGACAAATCTCTCTCCGTTTTTTTTTTTTTTTTGTTTGAGGAGGTTAGCTTTGTTTTAATCATGACATGTTCCATTGATTCTGAATGGCCGGAACGGGGCGAAGCCCCGCTACTCTCAATAACAATTACAATCTTATCAGGTGCAACCTCTCATAGACATCCACATAAAATATAATTCAGGAAACCCTAATTCAAAAATTATGCTCAATACAATTGCATAATTCCATTGTAAATGAAGACGATTAGTCTTTTTGTTTAATTTTTCTAACAATAGAATTAAGTTCCTATATAAAACAAAAAAAATTGCATAACAAATAGACTGGGATGCATCCATTTTTAGATTACTAAATTTATTGGAGATTTATAATTGACAGATAATTATCAGTGGAGGATAAAGAACTAAATAGTGACAATTTTAAATTATGGTGTAATGTGACGAAGGTGTTTCACACCAAATTAACAATCATAGTATGCAAGGTTGTGAAATCGTGAAACGTAGAACGAATCGTTTTTCATTTTTACGAATCGAATCGTATATTGAAACGTGAATCGTAGATTCATTGTCATTTTTATATTATTCCACAAATGAAAAATAGAAATATGTATATAGAAATGTTGTTGATTTTTA
>JAJJMA010314923.1:0-18412 GCA_023529015.1 Papaver nudicaule
GCCATGTAAAGTGTAAACTAATGCTTCATTTACATAGTCAACTGGTGGACTTCTGGGGGAACTACACATGATTGCTATAGGTTGATACTAATATCACCAGTGGTCAGGATTATTTTGTTTTATATGAATTGGTATCAGCCGTAGTACTGGCTATAGCAATCATGGAACTACAGACTCTTATCTCCAAACCAAACAGGCAAACACATACATACACACCAGCACGTTGTGATGGCTTCAATCAGGATTACCAACCAAACTCAGCAATGCAATCAATCATCATCCTAGGATCACGCCACGTTTCATAACAAATCAAATAAATGATACAGTATATTATTATTCCCAACGTGGCATACAAATGAAACAGGAGCTGTACATGTTTTCGTGTAGCAGCTCATCAAAGAAAAATCAAAGAATCCAAATGGAAAAGAGGTACACCATGATCATGGACAGATATGGTAGAACCTTTTTTCTGACCTCCATTTTACCTAGAAAACCAACAACTACAAACCAAAGAAAATAAAATAATGACATCAGAAGCGAACCTTGATAGAAAAAGAGAGAGGAAAAAATAAAACCCTAAATATATACAATTTTAAAATAGATAAAGATTCCAAGTTTAGTTTGGTTAGGGAAATGGTTGTTTAATTATATTATAATTCTTGTTCTTTCTTTTTAGGTTCCAATTTCAATTTCAATTTCAATATCAAACCTTTTGTTTGTTGAGCTCTCATTGTCTTTCAATCTTCACTATCAATTGTTGTTGTTGTTATTGTTGGTTGTAAGGGATTGACTCCAGTTGAAGCAAACAAAATTCTTAATCTTACTGAGAGCTTTCTGATGGTTTCAGTTTCATTTAGGTTTTCTTCATCTTTTCTTATTCTTCTGAAGTTGGTGAAGAATAGTGAACAAGGTGTTGTTGCTCAATTCAGTTTCAGAAGTTGTTTGTGATATGAAGAAGAATATAACAACTGGGTGTTTCATTTTAGAGTTGATTGTTGGTATTTGTATTATATCTACTTTGTTTCGACCAGCTTTAGCTGTTAGACCTTTAAAGGAGAGAACAAGGTCTTGGGGAGATGAGGTCAGTACTTTACTTCTTTCCTTCTGTTTAATTTCCAGTAGGAAATTGGTGAATTATGCAAATATTTCTTCATCTGCTTTGTTGAATGATAAAGGTGGTGTAAGCTTTTTCAACCAGTCGTCCATATAAACCAGTTTCTCATATTTCATAACCTGAAATTTGTGGCAGTATGAAGTTAGCAATCTCCAAGAATTCGAGCTTGCAATAAGCCATTTGTTAGTTGTTTTAGTATGTTGAAATCTGCTCTCTAAGTGTAAACGGTATTCCACTGTCAGAGTTGTAAAATTAAGCAACATATAACTAATATTCTAATGTAATGAATGAAATTAAGCAGCCAATATCTGATTTCAGCTAAGAATTAATGCCCCTTTCTTCTGTTCTTGTTTTGTACCGTGTCTTTCAGTGGTTTTTTATCAAGAAAGATGACAGTGATGTTGGCACATATTCTCCGTGGAACATAACTGGAACCTACAGAGGTTTGTTGCATATCATACATTGATGAAATTTGAGATTGTTCATAGTTGAAGTGTAAATAACCCAATTGTTCTATTTTTGTCTTTTGCTGACTATTTAATGGGCAATGTAACGAGCAGGGACTTGGAACTTCCGAGATTTAAATAACAGCTCCCACTGGTTTCCAGATTTTGGAAAATCTAATGGCGTTTCAGTCCTTGAATTAGTTAGTACTCCTACAAAGATAACCGGCGTACATTATGTCCAGGTAAGGGGATTGGTATTTTTTTTTGAGGTTATGTCATAGTTTCAGTTTTCAAGCAAGGCTCTTGAACACTTCATGTTATAATATGAAAGTCCATAAATTTTGGATAGTCTAATGGCGAATTAGTTAGTACTCCAACAAAGATAACCTGTGTGCATTATGTCCAGATAAGGGGATTGATATTTTTTTAAGGTTATCTCATAGTTTCAGTTTTCAAGCTAGGCTCTTCTACGCTTCATGTTAGAATGTGAAAGTCCATGTATGAAGAGTACTTATGGAAGTAAGTTTATAGCTCTTGATGCAGAAACAGAGTCTACACGAGTCAAAACTAGGCTAGTGAAGCAAACAACCTAAAAAGTTTGCGATGGGCACAGAAATGCTGGACCAAATGTTCTATGTATTCTCGGTTAACACATCGAAACATCTGCAAGCTATTGCGATTTTTGGTGCGTTGCTATCCAAACAACCATCTCTTTGGAGGCTTTAATAGCAGTACCAAATTCAGTTACAAGTCTTGAAAATAAGAACCTGAAGGATAGCATGTAGCCGTGTCATTCTCATAAAGAACAAATTTACAAACTTCCATAATTCTTCCTTGGAGTAATTTTGGATTTCATGTGTGATTGAATTGTTGGTTCAACACTTTAGTTTTTCAATTTGGCATCCCAGGGGGTAATTATTTTCAACGACGTGTTTGACAATGACCGAGATACTGGAGCTGCTCAAATGAGGGTAGAAGGTGTGTATATATGGCCCTTTAGACAACTTCGAATGGTAGTCAACAGGTAATGTCCAATAGGTTATTTAATATCTCTTTTCTTCTCTTGAGTTTTTGCTTTTTGCTCTCTTATTAATGAATACTTGGCAGGACAAGTCTTTTGTGCTTTTCCGTCTGCAATTCTCAGTGGGTGGTCTTTTGATGTGATCGGGCCTTTGAGAGATTTTAGTTTTTACTTTTTTTTGTGTAATACAGAAGTATACCTTTCCTTATATTCTATGTCCTTTTAATTAGTTTATCACATTTGTTTTTCTTCCGATCCCTTGTTAGTGTCACATAAGTATCTTCCCCGAAGCTATTGACACTTGACGGATTTTAAAAATTGACGTTTTATTAAGTTCTCCCTTTTGTTTGTTGTAAAATTTACACGTCCAGTCGAGGTGTATGCTCGTCCAGTTTATCTCTTGAGCTGATTTTACTTGATATACCTTGTGCCTTTATTTTGTAGTGAAAAGGATGGAGAGCTCGGTCAAGAAGATGATTACATCTTATCCAATCCTTATCACTTGGTAATTATATTTACAATACTTGAACTTATGATTATAAATAGTTAAACATAAGACTGTAAGGGCCAGCTCATGCCATTTTGTTTCATCCCTTACAAGAACCTTTACTTGGTATTATGGCTTGGTTCCTCCAAGTTAGGCTCAGCACAAATTTAAGGGAGGGTGATCACGCGGTAGGTTAGACATACCAAATTGCTTTCATATGCTAGGGCCATGATTGAAATTGTTCTAGTTGTCTTATGATAGGGTTTGGACTTCAGAGACATGATGGGTTGTCAAAAGTACGTGTTGGAGTTATTCAATTATGAGTTCTCTTATTGGCGAGGGTTTCATAGCTTGACTACTTGTCTGTATTCTCTTGAAACAGCTTGGAATTTTCTCGTCTCAGGTTTTTCAAGAGTCTCCCCGAGATAAAATGTGGAAGAAGAAGAACTGTAAATCCATCTTTGCTTTTCCTCAACCCAAAATTAAAGGCATTATCTGTTGCTTATTTCTTATCTTTTCCTTTTACAGCACCTTCCTTTGACATGGAGAAACGTTGCAATTTAGAAATTGCAGCTCAAATTGCACGTGTCTCACCCAACCAATATGGTACTCAACTTATTCCTGTGACTTCTGTTTTTATTTCTCTATAGAATCTATTTGAATGAGAATTGTTTCTGCTTTGCTCACATGTTATTCCTGGACGCATGCTATGAAAATTGGTTAATGTAAGGCAGATTAGATTTTACCCACATTCAGAAGAATACAAAGGCTTCACCATTGCTTTTGCCTGATGACTGGACTTTTGATGTTTTTCTATATAGTGAACTCTCTTTTCCTGCTCTTATACTTCGTCACTTGATGAAATATTAATATACTGCAGAGAAATGAACTGTCATCCCCTTATTTGGGAACTGAAAACCACCTTCACCCTATTAGTCCGTCCTTTCTAAGCATTTGATGAAGCATAGTAGGAACAATCATTAGTTCTCTGTAACCAGAGAGCTGAATTATCTTACAAATGCATATGCATGACATCATGTTGTGGTCCATCTACTTGAGGAAGTAGGAACATCGTAACTCTGTCATTTTGGCAAAGTTAATGTACTTCCCTGTTCCTAAGCTTATTATTGCTTGCAAGTAGATGGAGATCACGAGCTTTATCAGTTGGAAGGATTAATCGAAAGTCCCTCTGTGGAGGATGACGGAGAGTGCTTCTCTCCCATAGTTGTAAATGCTACTTCTGTCAATGTTGAGGTGTACTACAACAAAGCAGTAAACTATACATTGATGGTCACCTTTGTATCCTTCACAAGCATCAGTTCTTTGACTATGTTGTTTCAACATTATTTTTCATCGTCTTTTTCTATTTTAAGTTCCTTGACATCTCGTGTATTAGATCTCTTTCCTTCAAGTGCTTCTGTTAATTCGGCAAATGGAACATAGCAATACCCAGTCAGTAAGTTTCTTGCTTGTCGTTTTCCTCTGGCCACAATCAGAGCAAAAGCATATTTTACGTCTTGTTGAGACTATCTTGTTGAATATTTTCCAACATCCTTGAAAAAAGTGATTTATTGTTTTGCTCACTTTTTCTTAGGGAGCAGCTAAAATTTCAATTTTAATGATCGGGCAACAAGCCATTATGGATGCCTACCTTTGTCTTTTACATTTAACAGCAGGAATCCTAGTGGGTAAGTTTTTACCTTTTTTTTCCTTGTCGTGTTAGTGTCTTATACTGTACGTTTGTTGTGATTATGTGCATTCCTTGTTGATTCTGTCCATTTTCTGACATTTTTTTTGTTTGTTGTTATCAAGGACATACTTCAAGTTAATTTGCTTTTGTTTTTCGTATACAGAATCTCTGTTTAATGCTTTCGCCACGGCTGCCTTTTTCAAGTTTGTTGTTTTCTCCATATTCGAAATGCGATATCTTCTTGCAATATGGAAGGCAAATAGGCCAGTGAGTAACGGAGAAGGTTGGGAGACGATGAGACGCGAGCTATCAGTTCTATATAGCCGTTTCTGTAAGTAATCTTTTTCAATCAAAATGATTACGAATTACGATTTCTTCTAGATAGTACAAGTTGTATCAGTAGTAACCTATTTAGTTATAATGCAATCTTTTCCTTCTGCGGGTAAATGAAGCTTCTTGTTCTTTGACAAAAGAACTGTTTGTGGTGAAAATCTGTACTTAAGAATATGCACTTATGTGCAGATGGGATTCTTCTGGGTGGCATACTAATCATGTATGAGTTTCATAGTTATCTACAGCCTATTCTTCTTATTATGTACTCCTTTTGGATCCCTCAGATAGTCACTAACGTCATACGTGATTCAAGAAAACCGTTACATCCACATTACATATTGGGCATGACTGCCACTCGGCTGGCAATCCCGTTTTATGTCTTTGGTTGCCCTAACAACTTCATGCGCATCGACCATGACCAAACTTGGTGTATCTGTGTGGCGATATTCATGGGACTCCAAGCAGCTATGCTTCTTCTTCAACATTATCTTGGATCTCGATGGTTCATTCCTCGTCAGGTTAGGTCATTCTCACAATTCTTCACATTTTTTCTGGATCCAGGATTTTCCAGTGTCGTGCTTCTAATGGGATACAGTTTCCTGTACAATTGATCTAAGAATTTGAAATCCAATGATGATACTGTGCTTTACAGATCTTACCAGAAAAATATAGCTACTACAGAAGGTTCGATCATAATACATGTCACGCCACAGACTGCGTCATCTGCATGACAACCATTGATTTGCCGCAACGATCCAATGATTGCATGGTACTTTAACCTCCAAATTTATATTGGATGCTCTCTCCAAGTTTTACTTGTGTAGTTAGTTTACTTAGGATTGTATGTTTACTCAATCGAGCAACTATGTTCTTGCAGGTGACACCGTGTGATCATTTCTTCCACTCAGGTTGTTTACAAAGGTGGATGGATATAAAGATGGAATGCCCTACTTGCCGACGGCCCCTGCCGGCAGCCTAAACAGAGTCACATCCTTGTTTCTTGTATATTACTTAGAATCAACTGACACTGCCCCAACCCTTTCAATTTGAGGTAATGATAAGCACAACTGTCTTTTATCGCTTAAAGAGCTATACCAGCGCAAACTTAATTGCGTAGGCTCGGTTCTTTAACATATACTCGTATATTGACTTAAGGCCTTACTTTTGTGAAACGGAATTCTTAACTTATTATATGAAGAGGTTACAAATATAGAGTTACTTCGTAGTTGTGTTTTTTTTAGACATGGCCATGTCTAATTTACCTTTAAAATGCTTGTTTTTCAGGCTGGGCAGAACTCAGATTTGCATAGTACACACTGTTTCGAGAAGACTGAGATACATACGTATGATCATCCTTGTACCATTTCAGCATTTTGTATAATCAATGTACTGTTACAAAATTCTTTTTTCTCTTTCATATTTGTATTTTATTAGTCAGAGATTCATCTCTATTGTATCATTTCTGTATACAGATTAGTACATCAGGCAAAATTGGTCACAGAATTAGCATTAATAATGTATTGGTTTCCGGCTAAACTTTGTTCGATGTATACGAGCTAAACCAGAAACAATTTAACTATTTCTTGTGTATTTGGAGGAATACATTAGAATTGGAAATTGGATTACTGGGAAACGCAAGCGCTATACCTAGCATTTTATACAATCCTCAGCTGAAAGTTAATTTACCTGGCTAAATTTGGCTCCCTATTTTAAGGGCGATGGTTTTTTCATTAGGGGCAAGGTGTCCTTACCATATTCCATTCCAGTTATATAAGGGGTGCTAAATTTTGTGCAAATACTAAAAAGTCCCCCGCACTTAATTTTAAATACCAAATTAATCTACCCTAATACTTAATAAAAAATTAATACTTCCAAAAACAACCTATAAACCTTGACGACTCAAATTTTTTCGAATTCAATTAATCGTGTTAATCGACGATTCGAATTTTTTCACCGCCGATTCAATTCTTCGAACTCTACAAAGATGGCCAAAGAGAATGACAAACTCATAATTCGTTTGGATGAAATCGATACGAAAAACAATTTCAAAACCAACTTCAACGGACAAAGGAATTGTCGAAGAAGAAGCGGAAGAATGAGCTATAAGCGAGGAAGAAATGGCAAGATTGAGAAAGTAAGTTACTTGAATCACCCCTTACGTAACTTTTATTATGTTTCGATTGATTTTAGGGAGAAAGAACCCAATTTTTCGAACTCACGGTTGAAAACTCGTCAAGGTTGTGCCATCGACCTTGACGATGTAGCAGTTTCAGAAAAAAAAATTATGAACACTCGTCATGGTTATTCCAGAAAGCTTGACGATTTTTCTTCTTCAACTTAGGTGAATTATTTTCATGGAAACACTCGTCATAGTTTTTATCATTACCTTGACGATTTAAGCCTTGTGAACTTTTAGAGAAGAAAGGTGCAAATGAAATCGTCAAGTAATACTTGAAAAGCATGACGATTTAGATACTCTGAAAACATGATCACTGCCCAAATTTTGCCAAAAATCGTAAAGGATTTTGGCTTAGAAACTTTGACGACTTAGTTTTGCATTTTGTTTACACTCGTCATAGTTAGGGTTATCTTCTTGACGATTTAAAGCTTGAAAAAAATTTGGAGGAATAAGGTGCCCTTAAATCGTCGAGTAAGCCTTGAAAACCTTGACGATTTTGTTCCTCCCAAAACATGCTCATTGTCCCATTTTTAGAAAAACTCATCAGGGTTTTAGGCATCAAACCTTGACGAGAAGTTTCGTTTCACTTGTGAATCGTCAAGAATATCCCAAAACCTTGACGATTTGTTTCATAAATTTAAAAATCGTCATTGCATGTTTTATAACCTTGACGAGTTTTAGTTAATAATTGTTTTTAATTTTTGTGTTGTTAGGTTGAAAGAGAAGAAGAAGATCCAACTTCCACTTACCATCACAACCTCGCAATGTAAAGTACTTAGGAGCGGGCAATTTTCGTGGTCTTACTAAACAAGATGTAGCGGTTTTATCTTCCATGCCGTGTACCACTCCTTCTATCCCCGAATCACAACCTCGCAATGTAAAGTACTTAGGAGCGGGCAATTTTCGTGGTCTTACCAAACAAGATGTAGCGGTTTTATCCTCCATGCCGTGTACCACTCCTTCTATCCCCGAACCCGATGGTAACCATCAAGACGGTGGTGATGATATTCAAACCGAACTAAATCAATGTGACAATGATGTTGACGATGAAGGTGACAAGGAAGGTGACGATGAAGCCACCAAAGAAGGTGAAGAAGTAGAAGAAGAAGTAGAAGAAGATCTTGAGGAAGATAACGAGGGTAATGGTAATGTCGTTCAAGTTGAACATCCTAAAGATAATGAGGGTAATGGTAATGTCGTTGAGGGTAAGGGCAAGGTGAAGAAGAAACCGAGGGAGAGTGATGCGCACCTTCCCGCACCATACCTCATGCTAGAGGGAGGACCTCATGGGTTACCTGCGGATAGTGGAAAAGTTCTTTTTGGTTACAAGGATTCGTGGGCTTGTACCATCTACTCCACCTTGGTATTGTTAATGTCAACTTCTTTTGTGTCTCATTATGTTAATATCTTTGGTTAGATGTTAATATATCTCATTCTGTTTCCATCTTTTAGGATCATAAGAAAGCCACACGTCTTCTTAGGCACCAAACAAATTATTTTAATATGAGGAACTAGGATTTTGAAAAGGAATGTGAGGGGGTGAAAAAAATTGTTAAAGCTTCTGGTTTGTATGGTGCTGTAGAGAATTCGGTTGTGAACTATGACGTAGAGACAGTTTCGGCATTCTGCGAGAGGTATTATCCGGAAAGAGACACCATGCTGTTTACATTCGGGGAGATGGCGATCATTCCCGACGATACTAAACAGGTTCTAGAACTCTCAATTGACGGGAAGTCCACCAGCGATGGGTACACCATGAGACTCGATTTTACCAAGATTGATGAATTGTGCAAGAACTTGTTTAATTGGACTCCTGCGGAAATTGAATATTTCTTCACGAAGGATCCAAAAACCAAAAAAAGGAAGAGGGAGGAAAAGGTATAAAAGAACCCTTGCTAAAGAAAAATCCAAAGGGGGGCCTTTGGATGAGAAGGAAGTCAAAGCTTCGACAGCGGCTTATCTATTATACGTCTTAGCCATTTGTATATTTCCCTCTTCTGTCGGGAACATGGTGAATGCAAACTTCTTGCAGCTATTGGATCCTTTGGATGAGATGGCAGAGTATTCGTGGGGTACCGCAGTTGTCTCACACCTAAAAACCGAGCTGAGAACGGTATCAAGAAGCCACACCTCCCAACTCAATGGTAACACATCTCTATTGCAGGTAATTAAACATTTTGTTTTTACTTTTAAGTGTAAAATTCTTGATAACATCATCGATTTATATATATATATATATATGTTTCATTGATGTTTGCATATGTGTGGATATATGAACATTTCCCGGAATTGATGGAAGGTTATGGGAAATGGAAAACCAACGACAAGTGTAAACCGGGAATGCCGAGAGGGCACAGGTATATCTTCACTGGGGATCAAGACATGTGCAAGAAAGGTCGGCATCTAACGGTCCGAGAGAGGTTGGACAACATAAAGGTAAGTGATGTAGTCTTTGACCCCTACACAGAGGATAGGGAGAAGGGTTTCATTAAACCAAGGGCGACAATGTGTAAATACGATGGCCCCTTGTTTCACCCCCTTGGACACACAATGCATGCCCTAGCGAGATTCATGCGACAACTTGGGTATATACAAGAAAGTCCCAAAGAAGGGGGAGAAACAGATCATGACGCTACAGATTTCCAAGTTTCCGTCAATGAAAGCCACAGTGACACAAAAGCAATTACGATTGTTTACAAAAAACAACCATTGGTTACACAGTGGAACGAACGACATAGGCATGTAGTAGGATGGACGTGGGATCCTGTGCTCCATGGTTATGAGTTCGCGAAAGATTACCTTGAATGGTACAACCGTTGGAGTCACGGCCGTGTAATACGTACGGAACTAGTTGTCCAGCATGGTCGTGGCAAAGGAAAAAAGATCACTACTTCACCTTCTATTGATGATTCTTCCTTATACAAGTTATGCGTAAGTTTTTTTACCTCTCTTTTGTTGTTTAAATTGTATACCAAAATTATGTCGGTATGACTGACGTGGTATTCCTTAAATTAGATGGAGTGTTTGGATGTTGTGCTGAAGCCACTCACAAACAAGGTGGACCATGGAGAGGGCATGTCTCCTACATAACTAAGCCTTCATATTGATCACCAAAGACACTTGGATGTTCCTGAGGCTACCAACATGTTTAAAAAAATAGCCAATGCAAAAAAAAAAAAAAGAGTTTGTCATTCAACTACTGCCACTCAGGAGAGTCAGCAAGGAGAAACTTCCAAAAGAGATCGGGCCAAGGGTCGTGGTCGAGGTCGTGGCGAATGTGAGGGGAGTGGTTGATTTACAAAACCGTCGTTCTTGGTTTTCACAAAAACAATTTCAATTACTTTTATGCAATGTGTGGTAGGATGATATTATGGTTTGGTATGTTTATTTTGGATTTCATCATGGTTTCTTCCTCATGACACTTAAGATGTTTGGACCAAGCTTAGTTTAAATAGAAGTATGAATTTGTTTGAAATTGTTTAGCATGCAAAAATCGTCAGGGTTCAGGGAATTCCTTGCCGATTTCAGTATAATTTGCAGGTGCCTAAAACCTGGATATAAATTTGAAACTCGTCAAGGATTTTTAACTTTTCTTGACGATTTTGTAAATTTTATAAGAATTTTGAAAGTGTATTTTTTCTTACACTCGGTCTACACTCCATAACGACTAGTTTTTTGAAAAAATATATCCGTTGGGGACTTATCTATATAAAGAAAACCTTTCATCCCAAACAATCACCCCTATATCAATCTAGTTAATTTTTTGTTTTTTTCACTTCTACAATTTCAAGTGCATCATCAAATACCGCAAAGCGAATTCGATCAACACAAGATATTCAAGATAGGCCTCCCCCGGCATCTCTTGCTCGCAGATATCGATATCGGAGCTTCATTGAGAAAATAGTTGATGAATACTATTATGATTACTATGCGTCTCAAAACCCATTATCTCCTCCTCGATCAACACGAAAGAAACCAAGGTTTGCTCCATTTACGTGGCGTGAAGATCATTGTTTTTGTAGATATCTCATGTTGTACTATCCAAAACCGGATGAAGTAAAACGGAGTCGTTTTAGGGTCAATGGGGGACTATTGTGGATTTACGTTAAAGAAGCCTTCGACGAACAATGTACCCAATTTGAACGAGACGTAAATGGGTTGTCGACGCGATGGAGTATAATACACAAAAACGTCGACGAATTTATGCACTTGGGGAGATTGATCCGAGGTATTTTTAAGGAAGATACCGATGATGAAATTCAGGCTAGGACATTGAAGGAATGGGCTCGATAGAAAGGAAAAAACTTCGAGTTCGAACAACATTACCGTCTCCTAAACACTTTTCTTAATAATTGTTATAATAAATAGTAAGTGTCTTCATGTGAGATCAATTGGAATTATGCACGTCATAATTTGGGTTAACTATGTAATGCTTTGATTTTTATTAGTTTTTATGTAATGCATCTTATATTGTTTTGAATAATATTGGTTTCCCTTGATTGCTGCTCAAATTATTAACACCAACTCGTCAAGGTATGAATAAAATCCTTGACGATTTTTATCTTTTCGTAAATTATCGTCACGCATTTTTCCAATAACCATTACGATTTTACCTAAAATTTGGACAGGGACCATGTTTTTGGAGATTCGATGTCGTCATGGTCTGGTTGGCTAACTTGACGATTAGTTCGACAACTTTGTTATCCAACTTTTTCCAAAGAATAAATTGTCAAGCTCATATTAAAATCCATGCCGACTTCTTTCAAAAGCAGTACGATTGTTTTCAAAAATTGGTATTTCCTTGACGATTTAGCATTACGTATGTAATTTTCATGACGATTTTCACAAGAAGGTTTATTTCCAAAATGGTTTATTTCATTAACATAAGGTAGAAAACCACATTACTTCATTACATTTCTAGTAGGAAAGCACATTACATCATTTCTTTTCTAAAGAACACCACCTAGTATGCGTCGTCGCTCAATTCGTACATAATATAATCGGACATGAACCTTGGAGCACGTTTGTTCAACACTTTCAAACACTTCCCGAACATCCACTTCACCATTACGAATTTCCCATAGGGCGTTGATTCTTTCTTTCTAGAGGTGAATGAGTGACATGTTAGATTAACATACACAAAATTTCCTTAGCAAATTTTAAGAAACTAGATAACTACTCACCTTGAATTTGCGAGAAGATTGAGGATAGTGTCCGTCAACGATTTCCACAATCTTGATATACCCGATGATATCCCTTTTGATATGTTCGAAGCGGAAAGCAAGATGTGTCCGTTTGCGCCGCTTATAATTGTCGTAGTTTTGTTCTAAGAATTCCTTAACCCTCTTCCAAAACATAGAGTACATTTCATATGGTCTTTCAATGAATGCCCTAACGAATGATTTCACAAGCTCTATATCCTCGCTCTCTTCCCATACTCCATCACCATATCCGGCCATTTCTCACCTTCAAATGAACAAGAAACTTGTTTTTGTATTTTGGAACAATGAGAAAAAGAGAAGTTTGAGGTAAGTTGTGTTGCAGATGGGTTTCTTTTTATAGAACAAGACCCCAACGGTCATATTTTTTGAAAATTACACTAAGTCGTCACGGTAATAAATTAAACCATGACGATTAATACACAACTACATTGATGTTCACTTCTTAACATACAGATTCCTTAATGTCGGCACGGTTTAGGCATAAAACGATTTTCCATATAGTTCTAAGCTCACAAAACTTTGGGATAGAAGGGAGCTAACTTCGTAAGCACAATTCATAAAACATATTTCCCTCTCTAGTATTCAAAAAAGTGCTTAACAACTATTACACAATAAGCTAGTAAGCCAAGTCTTCTTAATCAATTAACACTCCCGCAATGAACTTAGGAGTTGCTTTCTTTAGCAACCTATTGTGTTCGTGATACTCGAACACTCTATCGCCATTACGGTCATCCCAAACGTACACAAATTGTGTGACCAGTAATTAACACAAATTAAGTTAGTACGCATGTATATATCTAGTGATGAAATACTATCCCGAAAGCATGTCGAGCTACTCACCAAGTGCTACGGAGTAAAACCGTCCTCCAACATATCTTGGACTATTCCAAGGACTATATAATGCTCTCGGATATCCAACTTGATGTGGGCGAATCTATTAACCAACTGAACCCAATTGCGAAGTCTAGTATTCGAGGTGCGTTCTTTGTATATTTGCTTCACTCTCTTCCAAAACATTGAATAAATTTCTTTGGGTCGTTCATGATAGACAGGAATAAAGCTCTCCACAAGCTCCATATCCTCATCCACATCCCATGGGCAATTCCACCTTTTTTTGTTAGGAAAGATTTCTTCAGTCATGAATCCTTTGTCTCCACTAGCTCCTTTAAAACCGTGATGATGAATTATCACTCCATCGTCACCAGAGTCCTGCAAACCAAACAATTGTTGGAAAAGTAACAGCAAAAATCGTCATAGTTTTGATACACATGCATGACGATTTGTTAATAGTAAGGTTGTGTCGTCATATATTCTACTGACTACCTTGCCTATTTACTGAGTTTTTCAACCAGAATAATGGTTTTCTGTTACTTAAAATCGTCAAGCTTTTACCTAAAACCTTGACGACTTCATAAAACTACAAGGTACGTACCCTTTCCACGCTAAAAACTCGTCAAGGTTCTTGCTCCACCATGACGAGTTATCATCTCTGAGTGCGTTTTTACACAGACTCGGCAAGGTCGTAATGTGTTCCATGACGATTTCATATATATCGTCATGGTTTGACATATTGCTTGACGATTGTTCGTCCTAGGATTCAATAGTTCTTGTATTCCTCTTAATTCAACACAAGAAAATGGCATTTTAGAAAGCATACCTCATTGTCTTCATCTGTGGATTCATCATGTGAGTGTTTTTGCTCTTATTTTCCCTTCATAAGATCTTCATAAGCAAGAGCTTTTTGTTCTTCATCATTTAAACTTTTTGGATCATGCAACATCATCATTTTCATTTCATTCGTGTTGCGACTAGCTTGAGGTTGATCTCTACCGTTTGAAGCTTCACCCAAATCGATTTGAGTTCGCAAATCACCCATTCTTGATGAAGACTCTCTTTTTTCCCTCCCTCCCTCCAAAACCTCATTTTTTCCTCTCTCTCAACAATAATAATTATACAAATTTTTATCCTAAACATAATCATCTGTCACTAATTTTTCCTCCAAAATTTTGCTAATCGAATTGAGTTAACAACTAATCATATCATTAATCTCTAATAATCAAGGGTTGTTTTGTACTATTTAAAAAAATATATTTCATATGGGATGACCTTTTTACTTCATTATAACCCTATTTTGGCCTTTAGTGTTCGCCCCTAATGAAAAAGCCATCGCCCTTAAAATAGCAAGGTAAATTTGGTCCCATTGACAATAATTTGGCCCCATTGAATAAGTTAAAATAGGGATGTTTTGAAGTAAAATCATAAAACCCCTTATAAAAAGACTGTTTTACCCTTTCTCCATTAGTTGCTAATTAGTTGATTAAAGTCTAAACAAGATTAATTAGTCTTTATTCATATGTAAAAGCAAGATTATGCATGATTAAATATGAAAATCACCTACAGATTTTTTACCAAAATCTTGAATTTGAACAACCCATAATCGGTCTATTTAAACAGACACATAAGCCAATTGTGTTTGTGTTCTTGGTGCTGTCGAACAATCGGTTTAAATTGGTACACTAATACGCCAATTATGAATTCTCTACCCAGAAATTTAAACAAATCAATCGGTGCATATATACACATTTATTAGCCGATTACAGTCTTTAAAGGTAAAAATTCAAGATCGATAATCAGTGTAAATTAATGAATAGAAAGGCCGATTACGTGCAAAAAAATAGACAGGAAAAACAAATATTTGAGCATAATTAATCGGTGTATCACAACACAGACATATAACGATTTATGAAAAATGGATTTTTCATGAAGTCAATAATCGGTCATGGAATCTGACAATTCTTAGAGTAAATTTGCCAGAGAAGCGTTCGATGTATACACCAACATAAACCGATTCTGGCCATAAAAACTGACAGAACTAAGGACACAAGCTTCATTCATTCACATAAACTAGCAATCAAAGTTCAAATCCTACACAAACATACCAAATAAGCTTCAAGTCGACACAACCAAAGTTAAACAACATAACCAACAAGTTTTAAGTCAACATAACCAAAGATAGAGTTTAACCACGACCACCACCACGACCATGACCTCTTCCACACCGGGACCACCACGAGAACTACTACTACCACCTCGAGCTTTTTTATCCGGTGGTGCTTCTTGTGTAGCCTCACCACCGCGACCACCACGACCACCTCCACCACGTTGTCGTTTAGGTCATGGTTCTTGTGCAGCCTCATTAGCACCGCTTGTTGTGGCTTCATTCCCTTGCGCTTTGGCCTCTCCGGTGGTGCTTGAGCTTGTCCAAACAGATCTCTTCGTTTAGTATTCTCCAGGTTCAACAATTGTTCAAGTGCGTTTTCACAAATCCTTTTAGTCCTGTTATCATCAAATCCTCTTGCAATCTCTGACTGGTACTCCCTGATCATTTTGCCGACTCGAGGTATCTGTTTTGACTCATACAACATACACTAATTACATATATATAATGATTGAAGTTTATAGGACACAAGCGAATACTTCCATATAAATCGACAGCTTGTTTTGGATCATCAAGCAACTTTCGTTTGTCAATGCGTATGACACGAGGATGGGAAATCTTGTTGAACCACTCTATATATGCAGGGTCGACCTAATCATTCAGAAAGAAAGGAGCTTCAAGTTCAACCAAATGCTCACCTCAGTTGTCCCAATCATCGGATGTACAAAGAGGTTTGTGCACAACTTCAATTGAACTAGGATAGGCCATGCTTGAATCCGTGTCTATCTCACCCGATCCGAGCTCTTCTTCGTTCGGTATATTTTGCACACCACCACATTGACGAGCCACTCTCGTCGGATTGTAGAAAACATATCCGGTGGGGTGAAAAATTTAACCAAAATGCCTTTGTGTAGATGGTGGGTTTTGAACACATATAAAGACGAGTCCCACGTGCTAGCCACACAAGTCTTTTGGAAAAGAAATCAAGTTGTGTATGTCCTATTAAGAAGTTTTGAACTAGTAGTATTTGTCTCGGAGGCATATATATTTTCTATTAGAGGCCGACAATGTTTGAATACTCGTAAGCGTTACATTCTTAGGCAATCATAAAAGGTCGTCAACCCTACCAGTGGACTTACTGGTCTCAATAAGTTATTCCATATTTTATACCTATGAGATTTCGGTGGTATATTCGGTGAAAAAAATGAGCTGTTACATATACTTCTTGTGTATAATTTATCAATGTGCTCTAAAGGTTCTAGTTTTAAGCTATTATAAGCGGTTTAGATCTGTTTGTAGCAGTGTCGGTGGCCTCTAAATGTTATAGAGGCTACCAGCGTTTGAAATTTCGTTCAATAACTAATTTTGCTATCATAAGAGGTTTTGAACTAGTAGTATTTGTCTTGGAGGCATATATATTTTATATTAGAGGCCGACAATGCTTGAATACTCGTAAGCGTTACATTCTTATGCAATCTTAAGAGGTCATCAACACTACCAGTGGACTTACTAGTCTCAATAAGTTATTAATTATTTTATACCTATGAGATTTCGGTGGTATATTCAGTGAAAAAAAAAAGAGATGTTACATATATTTCTTGTGTATAATTTATCAATGTGCTATAGGGGTTCCAGTTTTAAACTATTATAAGAGGTTTAGATCCGTTTGTAGCAGTCTCGGTGGCCTCTAAAGGTTATAGAGGCTACCAACGTTTGAAATTTCGTTTAATGACTCATTTTACTATATAAGAGGTTTTGAACTAGTAGTATTTGTCTCGGAGGCATATATATTTTCTATTAGAGGCCGACAATGTTTGAATACTCGTAAGCGTTACATTCTTAGGCAATCATAAAAGGTCGTCAACCATACCTGTGGACTTACTGGTCTTAATAAGTTACTCCATATTTTATACCTATGAGATTTCAGTGGTATATTCGGTGAAAAAAAATGAGCTGTTACATATACTTCTTGTGTATAATTTATCAATGTGCTCTAAGGGTTCCAGTTGTAAACTATTATAAGCAGTCTAGATCTGTTTGTAGCAGTGTCGGTTGCCTCTAAATGTTATAGAGGCTACCAGCGTTTGAAATTTCGTTTAATAACTCATTTTGCTATCATAAGAGGTTTTGAACTAGTAGTATTTGTCTTGGAGGCATATATATTTTGTGTTAGAGGCCGACAATGTTTGAATACTCGTAACCGTCACATTCTTATACAATCATAAGAGGTCATCAACCCTACCAGCGGACTTACTAGTCTCAATAAGTTATTCCATATTTTATACCTATGAGATTTTGGTAATATTTCTGTAAAAAAAAAAATGAGTTGTTACATATACTTTTTGTGTGTAATATATCAATGTGCTATAGGGGTTCCAGTTTTAAACTATTATAAGCGGTTTAGATCTTCTTGTAACAGTCTCGGTGGCCTCTAAAGGTTACAGAGGCTACTAGCGTTTCAAATTTCGTTCAATAACTCATTTTGCTATCATAAGAGGTTTTGAACTAGTAGTATTTGTCTCAGAAGCATATATATTTTCTATTAGAGGCCGAAAATGTTTGAATACTCGTAAGCGTTACATTCTTATGCAATCATACGAGGTCATCAACCCTACCAGTGGACTTACTAGTCTCAATAAGTTATTCCTTATTTTATGCCTATGAGATTTCGGTGGTATATTTGGTGGAAAAAAAAATGAGTTGTTACATATACTTCTTGTGTATAATTTATCAATGTGCTATAGGGGTTCCAGTTTTAAACTATTATAAGAGGTTTAGATCCGTTTATAGCAGTCTCGGTGGCCTCTAAAGGTTATAGAGGCTACCAACGTTTGAAATTTCGTCCAATAACTAATTTTACTATCATAAGAAGTTTTGAACTAGTACTATTTGTCTCATAGGATAATATATATTATATTAGAGGCCGACAATGTTTGAATACTCGTAAGCGTGGCATTCTTAGGCAATCATAAAAGATCATCA
>JAJJMA010314928.1:0-13430 GCA_023529015.1 Papaver nudicaule
GGATAGGGTAGGCGTGGTGGATCCCACCAGAGGGGATGACACGCCCAGGGAGAAAGGGGATAAGGTTGGCCCCCTCTGGGTTGATGTAGAGGCGAGATTAGGGTTTGGGCTAGAGCTCACGGCTGGGGTTGTGGGGCCAGAGGTGATGGCGCCACTAATTTGGGTGTTTGTGACCCCACTTGCAGTAGATAAACTCGTGGGGACACTAGGGATATTTGGAGAATTTGTATTCTCTGAACTCTGCCTCCTGGTTTCAACCATATCTTCTTAAAACCGAGAAAATGACCTCCCACTGTGGTCGCCAAATGTTTTAGGTGTAAAACAATAAAGAGAATCTGAGGGGTAAAATATGAAGTGCGATGATGTAATAAAAGATTGTGATGAATTCGAGAGGTCAAGATCGAACAAGACTCGCCTAAACCAAGAAATGGCCTTTCGAGTATTGCTTCAGTTACAAGAAGAGGATATAAGGTTGGTTTAGGGAGGGAAGCAGAGAAAGATGAGATCAGAGAATTGCTATGATTTTCTGTGATGTTGATGATTGAATTGCTAAATAAGATTGGATATTCAGTTCTCACTAGATATTAAATGCTGAATGAGAAGAGTTAATCAATTATCGATGAGATTGATTGATTGAACTTGCACTGAATTAAACTGTTGAACTTGTCTGTTCTGTCTTTCCAAACTGGTCGAGTGACCTATTTATAGCAATAGAATTCCAACTGATCTCGTAAGAAGTGGAAGAAGTGGAAGAGTGGGAGTGTGGAGTAAGTGGGGCAAGTCTTGCGCCTAATATTAGGGAAGAATGAACCGCCCACTTTCTCATCCCCTCTTTTCAGCAACGTTCACACGACTTAGCTTTCTTCCTCGTTAAGTGATTGAGCCGTTACAATCACACGTGCCGTAGACCGCCAAACCAAAACCCTAAAGAATATCCCCCCATGTAACTTACTTGATTCTCGTAAGATTTGTTAAATATTTGTTAAGTCAAATATGACTAAGTGCAAGTCGTACCAATTACTGGTAAACTTAGGACTTTGCGATAAGATAGAGATTAAGCGATAAGCTTTGAATATCTCTTTAAGATTTGGTTTAAGGATTGAGCCGGGCAATCGCCATTTAAACCAATGAAATAAATCTAAGGGTTGAGCTAGCAACCGCCATTAGATAAGATAAGATAAGTCTAAGGATTGAGCTATGCAATCGCCAATTAGACTGAGAGGATTTCAGCAACTCTCTGTGGCAACAGTCAAATAAATACAACTTTCGATTTGCCATAAATATGAGAAATTGGCTTGTGGCATGTAATGCACCAATTCTCTGAGTAATGAAGACATATGAATGTCTAAAATAATATAGGTCATAGCCATGATCCATGATTAAGAATTATAGCACTGATTTATAGAAGCAAGTCCATAATCAGGAAAAACAGACGAATGATGCTATCACAGCGTAGCCATCATCAAGAATGCATAAGCATTGCCAATACAAGACCTAAAGATAGGCCATAATAATCATAATAAGCCATGTTACATGGTATAATAATCTTATTGAGAAGTTAGGTATAAGGCGCAAAGGATAAGCCATAACATTTATGTTATTTTCAGATTTCTGGACAGTTTGCATGTTGTCCATTAATAAAATCACCCAGGCCAGACCATATTAGATAAAATTCTGAATTTTTAGTATGTTATAGGTAACTCACAGAGGAAAATATTTCGTGAAGGAAGCACCCCCTAATTCCTCACGGATTGGGCTGTAAAAATCAAGCCATGAGGAAATACGTGAGCTGTCAGGTTTCCTTGATTAGGAAACTAGAGTATTATGGACTAAATAAAATCCATAATCCTCTAGGATTTGGATCAGTGGGACCCATAAATACAGGGGAGGCTAGAGAAGAATATATTCTAGTCCCAAGGGGGCAACTAGAGCCCGTGAGAGAAGAAAATGCCGTGGCTCTCCATGAGCACAAGCAGGGGAAAACCGTAAGGCCCCCAAGGTTTAGCCGCGCCCTGACTTTGGGCCTTCAAGATTTGGCCAAGGCAAAGTCATGGGGCTCCAAGATTAGGCCAGGGCAATAGCGTGGGTACCCATAATCAGGCCAAGGAGGTGGCGTGGGCACCCAAGTGCCAAGGCACGCCAAAGACATGGATATCCAAGATTAGGGCAAGCTAGAAGCATGGGCATCCAAGGCTAGGGCAGGGATTAGCCGTGGGCCTCCAAGGAGAAGGGGCGTGAGCATAAGGATAGGTAATTGTCGTGAATAGAGCTTGGGCATAGGCGGGGCCGTGAGGACAAGGAAGAGGCCAAGCTAGTGTCCGTGGGAATAGGCGCAGGGCTATAGGCCAAGAGGATGGATAGCCAAGCTAATGGCGGGGCTAAGCTCTGGGCTATAGGCCAAGAGAATAAAGGCCAAGGTGTTGGCGGGGTTAGGCTCTGGGCTATAGGCCAAGAGGAAGATGGCGTGAGCTAATGGTGGGGTTAAGCTCTGGGCTATAGGCCAAGGAAGATGGCCAAGGTGTTGGCGGGGTTAGGCTCTGGGCTATAGGCCAAGAGGAAGAAGATGGCGTGAGGCATTGGCGGGGTTAAGCTCAGGGCTATAGGCCAAGGTAGATGGCGTGAGGCATCCAAGCTTGGCCAAGGGATGGCCGTGTGTCTCCAAGTGTTGGTGACGTGAATTGCCTAGGTTTGGCTCGAGCATGAGCTAGGCTAATGCACATGCTTAGGTATTTTTACGTATAGGCTAGGGATATAGACCATGCTACTAGGCTAGGGTCGTGAGATATCAAAGCATGGCTAACGGCAACCAAAATATCTTATCCCTAACATAAAATAAATTCATACCTTGTCTCGAGCTGTTCCAGGACGCCAGAAATTGATGCGAAATTACTCCTGTGACCTCCTCGCCAAAAACCACCATCAACATTAAGTCCCCTGCGCAGCATGGAACCGTGAGTGTTCCAGGGTGAGCATAGAGTTGATGGACCAGCCGCCTCTGCGTAAAAGCCTTGTCCACGAACATGAAATCCAAACAGGGCCTAAAGACCAACCCCCTTCAAGCAGCGCCCAGAGAATCCTAATTAGGTTAGGACTCCCCAAAACCGTGCGTGATGTATATATAATTATATATCACGCAGCTCTTTTTTTTTTTTTGCGTGAATATTGTCTCCCTCCTTGCTTGTTCTTCCCCTTTTCATAAACACAGTATTTTGTAGACTGGAAGATCATGATGACTGACACTGAATCCCATAGTTCTTCTCGTGCCATTGATGAAATTACATCCACTACAGCTGTGAAAGAGATCCCTCATGTCAATGATGAATTTGAAATTCGCCTGGCAAATTTAGCTCGAGCTGCAGTTTCTCGGGACCAAGCTAGAATTCTCCCAAGCAATCTTAATGCTCCAATGGCTATTACTCCATCACGTGTAGCTCGCTTTCGTATGCAGAGAGGTGACTTTAGTGCTTCCAGTATCGTTTTTCGTTCTATGCAGAAACAAATCAACTCTTGGTCCATGTATCTTTAGAATACACTTGACACTCCATGTATCAAGGACATCTTTGAGAAGGCTGGAATCTTTCATGCTGTAAAGAGTTCAGATAGTTCCTTCGTAATTAGAGATAAATGTGCTTTAGTTGCTTTTATGACCCGTTGGTGTAGTAGTACAAACTCCTTTATACTTGCATGGGGAGAGCTTGTAATTACTTTGGAAGACGTAGCAGCGTTACTAAGACTCCCATTTTATGGAGAGCTCAAAGTTAGCTTAGATGCAGATGGAAGGAACTTGCAGGCTCAGTTAATCATCATTGTTGAAACCCTGAACAAGCACGGCGATGCATATGCTTCGTGGATGATGCACTGGACAAAATCCAGTAATATCGGTGCTTCAGTGTTGTCGATTGCTGCATTTCTCCTGCTCTGGTTATCAAAGGACGTCTTTGAAGATCTTCATGAATACAAGAAGTTGAAGGCTGCACTTATTCCATATGCCATAACATTGGCTCAAGGTACTCCTGTTCCCATTGGCTCTTTATTCCTTGGTACTTTGTATACCCATCTTTCCACTTTGTTAGCAAATATGACATTGTCGAATGGTGCTGCAAAGATTGAGACATTTGTATCAACAAATTTCGTGCAAGCTTGGTTGTATGAGCATTACCCTGGCTATGCTCCAAAAGGGTCTGCCAAAGACAAATATTTGTCAGACCAGGCTCGGATTGTTCGCTGGATGAACAAGCCTATCTCAAAGGACTTTCTTGTATTCATGGACGACGAGGCAGCAGTGGTCTTTCGTCCATGGACCTCAATCCCTGCAGGTGTAGCTCAGCTTCGCTCATTTGGTTCAAATAACATTCTAGCAAAGGTTCTTTCTGTAGAAGACTTCCTTACTGATGAAGAGCGGGTCTTCATGATAAGTTGTTGCAGCGGGCACATCATTGGTATTAGTGAATCAGGAGCATACGTGGCTAGAGCATATAATGTTGACAGGGGAGCTCGTCAGATGGGTTTCGATCAGGATGTCCCATCGCAGCGAGGCCCTCCTTCAAAGAATATGCAAGGATATCAGACTAGATTGCTTAGCCCAGTATCTTTTCTCTCGGGAGAAAGAGTGCCATCCGTCACTGAAGCAGGTAGGCGGTTTTGGGATGACCGGGTACAATTATATAGGGGTTTCATAGCTTCCCCGAAAGAAGTACGGGTGGTTCCCTCCAAAGAAGACTTGGAAACGTTTCCCTTGCTCAAATATATCACTCTTAAGCGTAAAATAGGAGACATGAATGATTTGGTAATTACCTCGAACTTTTAAATGCTTGTATAAGCTTTATGTATGATGATTTTGACGCTTTATCACCATATTTTGTGCAGCAACGTCCGTCGCCTAACTCAAAGCTTGCCAGTTCCGCAACACAAATGTCTTTGTCTTTCGGTAGTCATCTTTTGGGAGAATTATCGCTCTTCCAAAGGAAGGACAGCCCCATGATGAACCTCTTGAACGATAAACAAGTCCCCAATCTTAGTACACAAGATTGGGTGAAGGTAAGACTTCATTCCATTGCTCGTACTTTTACTTTAGTGTGAAAGTAAAAATTCCCGTCAGATTTTCCTGTTTTGAGTCACATCACGAGAATGACCGTAGAATCTTCATCCGATGTCGGATTTCGATGGTTGACCCCAATTTAGAAAAAGGACTTCAGTAGCTTTCACCTCAAAAAAGAAAATCTGAATTTCATGCATTTTTGCTCGTTATTTTATGTGTCACAAAGTGACGCCACGTCCAGGAATGTCGCAGTCTGTACGCTGTTTAGTGGAAAAATCATTCCGGCCAGTAGGTTGCTCCAAAAATTAAGCCCTTTTAGCACGTGATAGAAAACATCCATACGAACAACTCCGGTGAAGGAAGTTTCTTCATATCTCTTACTGATTTGCACAGATTTTGAGTTTTTCACCGTTCTTCGTAAGAATTCAGATGTCAGAAAACTATATCTTCAAGATAACGTCGTGAATCCTTTGATATATCTTCTTTTAATGACTTTTCTTCTTTATTTGATGTAGGATGGACCTGCTACAGGAGTCGAGAAGTTTTCATTTGTTCCTTCGGAGCGGAACCCAGTGCTTGAAGAATCGACTCCGAATAAGCCGCCCAAATCCACTGATATGATTACTGAACAGAATAAAAGTGGAGGCTCCACAGACCCTAAGTCTTCTGTGACATAGGTTACCTCTTGTTAAGTTCTTCAATCCAAAATAAAAAATTTAGTACTTTATTCTTATCTCGTTTGCTCTTGCAGCCTTCTGGAGATAAAGAAGCAACGAATGACAGCTACTTTGCTGGTGAAAGGTTAAGTGCGGGTCACAACCTTAATAAGGACTTTGACAACGTCGCTGACGAAAATCCTCCCAATACCGAGGTAAATTTGATTACCCTCTTTATGTTAAGCTTTTAATATATAGCTTGAAACATATTATTAAGCTTCTGTTTGCTTTGAACCCTTCTTTCAGATCGTTATCAGAGAGACTCAAGTCTCTGAAGATATCGACATCACTGGTGTGGATGCTCCTACCAAGTGGGCTCTTCTCGAGTTTCCTCATGCTGGTTTGGCGTACAATCCTCCCTATGAGACAATTCTCCCTGGTCATATACTAGTGGAAGGATTTAATGTCCCTGAGGAACACGTCCCACTGTATAAGAAGATATGGGATCTTTATGGTCACCTTATTACTGCGGGGAGGCGTGACCACTTGAATACACTTGCCGGTGTTGTGGCTGATCTTATGGGCTTGATTTCGAAGATGTATGCCACCCCTCTAACGGACACGACAGATGAGGCGTTAGATGAAGCAGAAGAGTTGATTGCTTCGTTCAAAAACTTCAAACCCAATTTGTTGTGGCTTCAGGCGAGAATCCAGTTCATCCGAACAAGGCGTGCTGCTGTTGGCAAATTCACCCAGGATTTGGTGAAGCAAGAAGAGAGGAATTATGCCGCCATGACTGAGGAACTCCGTAAGTTAACTGAAAAGGCGGAGAAGAAAGCTGCTGATATAGCTCTATTGAAGAAAGCAGTGGATGAAGGAGCGAAATCTTCATTAGATGGGTGTTTCTGAAAGACTTCAGGAGCAAAAGAATTTTATTTTGCTTTTATTTGGTTTTATGAACAAAGGGTTTATAGGAATTGATTATTTTGAACTCATAGGTTTTGAACTTGAATTCTTTTGAATTGACTTGTTAAAAGGCAAGAGATTGCTTGCACTTTTATTTTGGAGGAATTGAAATTACAGGAAATAAATAAATTCTAATGAATCTTCATATTTTCTTGAGCCATTTGCCGTTGACCACCATGTTTGAGAGCCTCTCATGTATTGCACTTATCATGTATCGTGCATCAGGCATGACTCGAGATATAACATAAGGTCCTTCCCAATTCGCTGTGGACCCCGGAATAGAAGTTACTTTTCGGTTAGTGCGTCGCATAACCTTATCTCCTTCTTGAAAAGCAGCCTTAGGAACCCATGACATCTCAGGTGTCTTTCGCCTATAAGATCGTTGCTTCGCCCGAACCCACTTATTGGAAGTGGCCTTGATTTCCTCTTGAGGTGCCTCAGAGGGCTTGATAGACTTGATGCAATCAAGTCCCCAAGTCGAAGAATTATCCAATCCTTGTGTAGGGACATGTTGGATAGGATTTCCATGAACTAAATAATTCTGAATAAAGTACTTCAAATCACTATCACATATCTCTTTGAATATCACCAGAGTTTCGGACCCCACGCGGTACTCCATCTTTCCCACGCCGCAGCTTTCTTGGTCAAACATGAACTCTTGGCCTTTGATGATTACATGTGAGATTGTGGGCACAAATCTCTTCCCATGGAGCCAGGGACGCCCTAAGATCATGTCGTGCTCCTCATCTTCTTTGATTACATGAAACTTGGCTTTGGTGCGAGCAGAGTCCACCTTCAGATCCAAAGTAACATGACCATATATGTCTTGGAGATTTCCTTTTGAATCTTTCGTTACCGTGGGATAGTAGATGACATCCCGTCGAGAGATCCCAATTGCTTGGAGTGTTTTGATTGGAATTAGATTAACCATAACACCAGCATCAATTTGAACTTTCTTAAAATTCGTACCTTCGAGACGAGCAGAGATAATCGGTATTGGAACGCGTTCCCCTGCCATCATCTCTGGTGCAACTTCGCCAGGCTTCGGCTGAACCTTTTCAGGTATAGGTAGTTCTTTGCCGCTAGCAATCCAGCTGAGGGCAGCGAAAATGTTGCTTCGCTGACTTCTAGAAAAATGTAAGAGCTCGCATAAATTCTCCATCAAATAATTAGCAGTTTGCTTGACAGATTCTCCGGAGATGGTGAAATTTCGAATGTTGGGTTGATGCTGACGTTGGTGTTGACGTTGAGGTTGGTGCTGAGGGAGTGGATTCTTATGCACACCCTTAGTCCCCAAGTTCAACTCTCCTGACTCGATCTTTTCGTTGAAGATTTGCTTGAGTCGATGACACTCGCTGGTGGGATGATTGACGAATCGATGAAAATGACAATACTTGGGATCAATCATTTCTTGTGCTGTAGGCTCTCTCCGTACAGGAGGTAATTTGACAGCACCATCTTGAATCCATGCTTCCAGGAGCTCTATCACTTCATCCATAGTACATGGGAAATCAGGAATCTTAGGGAACTCCCTTTGTTGTCGTGGTGCCTTTGGTGCAGGGGCATTAGCTGGGACCCGTGCCGGAGCTTGAGATTGGGCTGGAGCTGCATGTTTTAGTTGTGGGGCCACAGGAGTAGGTGCCTTCCTCTTAACACTTTCAGTGACAGCATGAACCGAGTGAAGAGAGCTATATATATTGCTTGTTGACAAGTCGCTTGCTGGCACGCGTTTCACCACGACTTTCTTCGTCTTTTAAAGGCCTGTGCCTTTCTAGTAGCGCAGGCGCAGTAGTGGCGGATCGTTTGGCGGACTTATGGAGCTTGGTGAAATTGTCAATATCCAGATTCTCCAACAAGGCGCGATATACTGGTATCATTCCATTGATGCAAAGTTCCACCAATTGTACTTCTGTCACATTTGGATCATTGCAATCCACCGAACGAGTTCTAAATCTCGTTACGTAATCATCTGGATGTTCATTGTTTCGCTGATAGAGTCTCCCCAAATCAGAGAGAGTGAGTTGCTCAGACACGAAGAAGTATTTCATGAGAAAAGCATTAACCATCTGGCTCCAGCTGAGAATACTATTAGGAGCTAGATTATTATACCAAGTGTATGCCTTTCCAGTTAGAGATTTCGAGAATTCTTTGAGACATACAACTTGATTTCTTTCATGTATTCCCAATGATTCTAAGAAGCGAGAGATATGTTCTCGGGCATTCCCAATACCATTATACATCGAGAATGAAGGCGTGACATACCCTTCAGGGAGAGATTCACGTTGAACTTCAATGGGATATGGAGGTTGATGACGATGAAACAAATCCGAATTCTCCATGCTCCGAGCCTGCAAAAGATTCTGCAAATCTTCACGGGTGACGAAGTTGTGATGAAAACCCGTGTTTGGTCCACGTGTGGTGTGGACATGGACGTCTTGGTCATCTGGGATGACGTGAACTTGAGAAGGTCCCACCTTGTTGACGTTTACAGGGGTTTCCACACGTGTTGGCCCCAGATTTGTTGGAGGCGTCAGCTTTTCTGAAAGAGTCCTCAAGCAAGTCAGCAACTCCATCTGGGTTTTCACCATATTGTTTTGACTCAGGGCTAGATATTGTTGGGTCTTCATGAGATCCGCAATGCTAGGTGAGTCTTCAGTACTCCTTGTTTCTCCTATGCGGGGCCCGAAGAGAAAAGCTTCTGTGCGGCTTGAGATAGGAGTGAAAGGAGTAGGAGAGATAGTGGTATTGGTGGTCCCCACCATATGGGATAGGGGGGACGTGATTTAGGATAGGGTAGGCGTGGTGGATCCCACCAGAGGGGATGACACGCCCAGGGAGAAAGGGGATAAGGTTGGCCCCCTCTGGGTTGATGTAGAGGCGAGATTAGGGTTTGGGCTAGAGCTCACGGCTGGGGTTGTGGGGCCAGAGGTGATGGCGCCACTAATTTGGGTGTTTGTGACCCCACTTGCAGTAGATAAACTCGTGGGGACACTAGGGATATTTGGAGAATTTGTATTCTCTGAACTCTGCCTCCTGGTTTCAACCATATCTTCTTAAAACCGAGAAAATGACCTCCCACTGTGGTCGCCAAATGTTTTAGGTGTAAAACAATAAAGAGAATCTGAGGGGTAAAATATGAAGTGCGATGATGTAATAAAAGATTGTGATGAATTCGAGAGGTCAAGATCGAACAAGACTCGCCTAAACCAAGAAATGGCCTTTCGAGTATTGCTTCAGTTACAAGAAGAGGATATAAGGTTGGTTTAGGGAGGGAAGCAGAGAAAGATGAGATCAGAGAATTGCTATGATTTTCTGTGATGTTGATGATTGAATTGCTAAATAAGATTGGATATTCAGTTCTCACTAGATATTAAATGCTGAATGAGAAGAGTTAATCAATTATCGATGAGATTGATTGATTGAACTTGCACTGAATTAAACTGTTGAACTTGTCTGTTCTGTCTTTCCAAACTGGTCGAGTGACCTATTTATAGCAATAGAATTCCAACTGATCTCGTAAGAAGTGGAAGAAGTGGAAGAGTGGGAGTGTGGAGTAAGTGGGGCAAGTCTTGCGCCTAATATTAGGGAAGAATGAACCGCCCACTTTCTCATCCCCTCTTTTCAGCAACGTTCACACGACTTAGCTTTCTTCCTCGTTAAGTGATTGAGCCGTTACAATCACACGTGCCGTAGACCGCCAAACCAAAACCCTAAAGAATATCCCCCCATGTAACTTACTTGATTCTCGTAAGATTTGTTAAATATTTGTTAAGTCAAATATGACTAAGTGCAAGTCGTACCAATTACTGGTAAACTTAGGACTTTGCGATAAGATAGAGATTAAGCGATAAGCTTTGAATATCTCTTTAAGATTTGGTTTAAGGATTGAGCCGGGCAATCGCCATTTAAACCAATGAAATAAATCTAAGGGTTGAGCTAGCAACCGCCATTAGATAAGATAAGATAAGTCTAAGGATTGAGCTATGCAATCGCCAATTAGACTGAGAGGATTTCAGCAACTCTCTGTGGCAACAGTCAAATAAATACAACTTTCGATTTGCCATAAATATGAGAAATTGGCTTGTGGCATGTAATGCACCAATTCTCTGAGTAATGAAGACATATGAATGTCTAAAATAATATAGGTCATAGCCATGATCCATGATTAAGAATTATAGCACTGATTTATAGAAGCAAGTCCATAATCAGGAAAAACAGACGAATGATGCTATCACAGCGTAGCCATCATCAAGAATGCATAAGCATTGCCAATACAAGACCTAAAGATAGGCCATAATAATCATAATAAGCCATGTTACATGGTATAATAATCTTATTGAGAAGTTAGGTATAAGGCGCAAAGGATAAGCCATAACATTTATGTTATTTTCAGATTTCTGGACAGTTTGCATGTTGTCCATTAATAAAATCACCCAGGCCAGACCATATTAGATAAAATTCTGAATTTTTAGTATGTTATAGGTAACTCACAGAGGAAAATATTTCGTGAAGGAAGCACCCCCTAATTCCTCACGGATTGGGCTGTAAAAATCAAGCCATGAGGAAATACGTGAGCTGTCAGGTTTCCTTGATTAGGAAACTAGAGTATTATGGACTAAATAAAATCCATAATCCTCTAGGATTTGGATCAGTGGGACCCATAAATACAGGGGAGGCTAGAGAAGAATATATTCTAGTCCCAAGGGGGCAACTAGAGCCCGTGAGAGAAGAAAATGCCGTGGCTCTCCATGAGCACAAGCAGGGGAAAACCGTAAGGCCCCCAAGGTTTAGCCGCGCCCTGACTTTGGGCCTTCAAGATTTGGCCAAGGCAAAGTCATGGGGCTCCAAGATTAGGCCAGGGCAATAGCGTGGGTACCCATAATCAGGCCAAGGAGGTGGCGTGGGCACCCAAGTGCCAAGGCACGCCAAAGACATGGATATCCAAGATTAGGGCAAGCTAGAAGCATGGGCATCCAAGGCTAGGGCAGGGATTAGCCGTGGGCCTCCAAGGAGAAGGGGCGTGAGCATAAGGATAGGTAATTGTCGTGAATAGAGCTTGGGCATAGGCGGGGCCGTGAGGACAAGGAAGAGGCCAAGCTAGTGTCCGTGGGAATAGGCGCAGGGCTATAGGCCAAGAGGATGGATAGCCAAGCTAATGGCGGGGCTAAGCTCTGGGCTATAGGCCAAGAGAATAAAGGCCAAGGTGTTGGCGGGGTTAGGCTCTGGGCTATAGGCCAAGAGGAAGATGGCGTGAGCTAATGGTGGGGTTAAGCTCTGGGCTATAGGCCAAGGAAGATGGCCAAGGTGTTGGCGGGGTTAGGCTCTGGGCTATAGGCCAAGAGGAAGAAGATGGCGTGAGGCATTGGCGGGGTTAAGCTCAGGGCTATAGGCCAAGGTAGATGGCGTGAGGCATCCAAGCTTGGCCAAGGGATGGCCGTGTGTCTCCAAGTGTTGGTGACGTGAATTGCCTAGGTTTGGCTCGAGCATGAGCTAGGCTAATGCACATGCTTAGGTATTTTTACGTATAGGCTAGGGATATAGACCATGCTACTAGGCTAGGGTCGTGAGATATCAAAGCATGGCTAACGGCAACCAAAATATCTTATCCCTAACATAAAATAAATTCATACCTTGTCTCGAGCTGTTCCAGGACGCCAGAAATTGATGCGAAATTACTCCTGTGACCTCCTCGCCAAAAACCACCATCAACATTAAGTCCCCTGCGCAGCATGGAACCGTGAGTGTTCCAGGGTGAGCATAGAGTTGATGGACCAGCCGCCTCTGCGTAAAAGCCTTGTCCACGAACATGAAATCCAAACAGGGCCTAAAGACCAACCCCCTTCAAGCAGCGCCCAGAGAATCCTAATTAGGTTAGGACTCCCCAAAACCGTGCGTGATGTATATATAATTATATATCACGCAGCTCTTTTTTTTTTTTTGCGTGAATATTGTCTCCCTCCTTGCTTGTTCTTCCCCTTTTCATAAACACAGTATTTTGTAGACTGGAAGATCATGATGACTGACACTGAATCCCATAGTTCTTCTCGTGCCATTGATGAAATTACATCCACTACAGCTGTGAAAGAGATCCCTCATGTCAATGATGAATTTGAAATTCGCCTGGCAAATTTAGCTCGAGCTGCAGTTTCTCGGGACCAAGCTAGAATTCTCCCAAGCAATCTTAATGCTCCAATGGCTATTACTCCATCACGTGTAGCTCGCTTTCGTATGCAGAGAGGTGACTTTAGTGCTTCCAGTATCGTTTTTCGTTCTATGCAGAAACAAATCAACTCTTGGTCCATGTATCTTTAGAATACACTTGACACTCCATGTATCAAGGACATCTTTGAGAAGGCTGGAATCTTTCATGCTGTAAAGAGTTCAGATAGTTCCTTCGTAATTAGAGATAAATGTGCTTTAGTTGCTTTTATGACCCGTTGGTGTAGTAGTACAAACTCCTTTATACTTGCATGGGGAGAGCTTGTAATTACTTTGGAAGACGTAGCAGCGTTACTAAGACTCCCATTTTATGGAGAGCTCAAAGTTAGCTTAGATGCAGATGGAAGGAACTTGCAGGCTCAGTTAATCATCATTGTTGAAACCCTGAACAAGCACGGCGATGCATATGCTTCGTGGATGATGCACTGGACAAAATCCAGTAATATCGGTGCTTCAGTGTTGTCGATTGCTGCATTTCTCCTGCTCTGGTTATCAAAGGACGTCTTTGAAGATCTTCATGAATACAAGAAGTTGAAGGCTGCACTTATTCC
>JAJJMA010314956.1:0-11832 GCA_023529015.1 Papaver nudicaule
ACGATATCAATCGCTATTATCACTACTAAAGTAGTCGACTATATTTCGAATGAATAGATAAAGTAGAATAGAAGAATATCCATAAAGTCATAACTCCTACTAACCTTTTGTCGATGAAGAATAATTGATGTCTTATTTGTCTTCACAGTCTTCGTCTTCAAGGTCTCTACTACTTTGTCTATATCCCAATTCTGAAATCTAAACTCTAGTAGGCTAAATCAAGAATTGAGTTTTGACACCTAAAACTGACAAAACGCTAGTGGGTTTGACCGGACAATGCCCTAACACCCTTATCATGCAATACTGGGGGAAGGGTGGATCCACGAGATTGGCGGACAGATATCGGAATGCCGAAGGAACATAAAATTCCCCACGGTGTATGGAGAAATTCAGTTATGGAGAGAAACTGTGTTTTAATGCAGGAAGCGAAAGGAAATACAACAAGGACCGAAAGAAGATTAAAGCCACGACAAAGGACGACATCGCATACATACCAAGGCAATAACAAGCTCAGATATGCGGACTTCGAATATAGATATTTTAGGGGCAATTGCAGTATTTTGCGATAATTGCCACAGACAAGGAGCATACCTGCCGTACACAGGTCATCTCTAGGATCCTCATTAATATGTATGAGGCAAAACGTAAGAATATGATTGATAGAGATACTCACACGTCGTAAACAGCGGGAGAGCCGATTTCCCAGACTGATATCCTAGATTCCCTCTGGCCAAGGGTGTCGAAAGGTAGGGTCAGTCTAAGAAAACATGGGTAAACGAACTTACCTGAGGGGAGTAAAATCCTATCAACTTTGGCGTAAACGAACTTACCCCGAGATAATCGAACTTATCTCAGGGTTAAAACAGTAGCCTTAAGCTGTGGAGGACATTCAGGCGCACTAAGATATGGCAATAACGGAGTACATAAAAGGAAAGGTGTCTTGGTGAGCGAGGCCATCCTCGTCACCCACACCAAGCAACAAAGTTCATAAAAGGAAAGGTGTCTTGGTGAGCGATGCCATCCTCGTCACCCACACCAAGCAACAAAGTTCATAAAGGAAAGGTGTCTTGGTGAGCGAGGCCATCCTCATCACCCACACCAAGAAACAAAGTTCAGCTCTTTGAGTAAGATTGTCAACTTGGGTTTGCAGTTTATGAATCTGCTCTTCTAACCCTACAAACAAAGAAGATAAGATATCATGAAAACCCGAACAAGGAGAAAAAAAGACAATAAGAAGACAATAAAAAGCGCATGCCCTAAGCTACCTTGGGCATGGCTTTGAGATATTTCAAGATTATGCTCTGCCTCTAAGCGTTGGGAGTCGGCCAGAGAAAATTCCTCAGACAATTGATCATAGTTCTTTTCCATGGTGTTAAGCGAAGATTGCAATGCTTCGTTGTCAGCTCTCAAAGTCATGTTAGTAGAATCAAGCCTATGCACCCGTTCAGAAAATTCCATAACAGCAGGAATCGAACCCGGGGAAGGTCGAGAAGATGAAGAACCGACCCCGTTAACTTTCTGTTCCAGTTCTTTCACCTTGAAGTACAATTTATTCATCTCTGCCTTGTCTGCTGCCCATTTTTTATCCATTTCATCCAAATCACTTCGAGCCTCGGCATATTGCCTCTGCTGAAGAGTAGCACGCTGATCCATTGTACTAATCTCCTTCCTCAAATCCGCAATAAGCTAATCTTTTAACCCCAGAGAACCCCGAAGATCATCCAGTTCTCTCACTATATCATTAGTGAAAGCACGAGAAGTCCCTAGTTCAAGTTCAAGACCACGGTTTAAAGGTAAATACTTATCCTTCTTTATTTCAAGACGCCAAAGTTCTTGGCGTAATCTATTACGATCAGCGTGAAGGTCTTCATAGAAGATGGGAGAAAGGAGAAGAGGATGAATGTTCTATTCCCATGCAAGGGTATATACCAACAAGACAAAGAAATACAAACAGAAGAAAGGAAAGATCTAAATTACCTATGGATCTTTGCATCTCCTCAGTTAACGAAGCATCAGACGAAGCTCGAGCTTTCTGAGCCCTTTCCTTGTCAGCTTGGGCAAGGCTCAAGCTTTTCTTTAAATCTTCCAGCTCCTTTTCCAGTTCTGTCACCCTCGAAGATGAAGTGGCACTACGTTGGGAAAACCTCAACTCGTTCAGACTCTTGACAGCACCATCTCGGTCAGATACGATTTGCGTAGCATAAGCCTCAAGCTACGCACACTTGGCAGGAAAAAACTTCAACAACGGAGTAGCACATCGAACGAATAGAGACAACTGCAGACGGAGAACAAAAAGATTAAGTAACAGTCTAAGCGAAGAACGGAGAATGATGGCAGAAAAGTCAAGAAATGAAACTCACCGAGTACAAGTTCAATTCAGGAAGGGAGCCAGACAGTTGATTCACTACTTCCAGGGCCTTCTCCAACGAGGGAATGGGACCAACAACAAGAGGATGAGAAGGATCAAGAAAGCAGCCCAGCATATTTTCCACTTGGGACTCCAAGGTCTTCTCCAATTGCGACCTTTCCATGGGACTCATCAACAGTGCATTTGCAGAAGAAACATGCGACGGAGATCTCAAACAGCGTGCAAACAATACCTCATATGACTCCATTAGAAGTGAAGACTTACCAGACGAAGAAGCAGTCGCCGGGGCAGCAGCACGGGCAGGAGAAATTACCTTGAACAGCGAGGAAATACCCGAAGCACCACTAAAAGGAGTAACAGGAATAGCAGAGGAGGTACTAGCACTCAGCAACGGAGAAACACCAACTGGGCCCCGAGGAGTAGAGTCAGCTCAAGACAAACGAGGAAACCCAGATAACGGAGTACCCACCACTCCAGGAGATGAAGCAGACAAAGTAGCCAACGGAGTACGCTGCAGAGGATTGCTCATACTCCCTTCCACTTTACCTTTCTTCTTTTCATTCTCAGAGGTCAGGTCAATAGGTTGATCGGCATTACCCGAACCAGTACCAAAAACAACATCACCACTACCCTCGACACAACCATCACTTCTCCGCTTCCGAGAACTCACATAAGCACCCATAACTCCACCATAAGAATGCCTGGACGACGCACTCTCATCATCGTCATCATCACCATCAACAAACTCACCCTCCAACCCTTCGTTGGGAGGGCTACCACCAGTGCTCTGTTCTTCCTCTTCACTAAGCTTCTTTAAGGAACGTCTCTTCGGATACAATAACACATACACCGATTGTCCAAAGTTATGGCTTCGGGGGGAAAACACTCACAAATCACAAACACAAAAAACAAAATCAAAACATCAAAACCATACCTTTGGCAATGAAGCAGAATCATCCTCTTTCCCCGAAGTAGGCACATCACCTTTATTAGTTCTAGATTTCCTCTTTCGAGGTACGGTAGAAGACTCCTTGTTAAATACCCAAGCAATAAAACTACGGTACTCCTCAGGAAGTTCAGACAAAGGCCTCGGTACTCTGTTCCCCGAAGCATCTATCTTGAAACCAGCAAGCCAAGGGCCAACGAGTTTCAACGGAGTACGCATCCATCTTCCGTCGTGGTCCAGACGAATCCTCTGTTCTACCAGGAAGACATCCTCGTGATGGCCAGGAATCGTAGTACGGTTCACTTCATCACTATCAGGCAGCAACGAAGGGGTTCCCGAACTCCTAAGGCGACGAGGACCCACACCCCATGGCAGTAAATTTGAAGATTGAATGGCATCACCCCATTTGGCATTAAAATTAGCAGGAGTGTAGAGCGAGGGATCGTCATTAACAGGAGGGGCAAAAGGACTATAGCAACTTATCCGTGATTTACCCTTGCTACGAAGCCAGCACTCATGAAGGATTCTAAGGAAATTTCCACTATACTGGAAGATTCCTCGAATAAAACTCTTCGGGGGATTTTGGCGACGCGACAGTACATCAAAGTAGAAGGTATCGTCAGGATTGAACAAAGGAAGAACTAATCCAGCGGCAAGTTGGCCTACCGTCGTAAGAAGAGTATTCTCGTCAAAAGGGAAGTTGGCAATCATGTGCTCAGTCAAAACATCCGTGTCTCCATAGTGTTCTACTGTGAAGTTCTCGAGAGAGTAAGCGCTTTTAATCTCTTCAAGAGGAACAGTACGATAACTTTCTGCATCCGAAGGTACGAGCCTTGATATCTCATAATGAGGAGTAGTGGTATCAACCACCTCAACAGAGGCAGCCGGCGACGAAGTATCAGATTTAGACCTCGAACTTTTCGACTTCTTTCTCGTCATAGATCTGAGAAAACAACACAAAGATACACGAAGGGTAAGAACGAATGAAGAAGATAAGAGTAGATCACCATGCATAAGGGACGAAGTAAATCAACAACAAGCATAAACAGTCATTACGATGAAAGAAGATGAACCAAGCTGACCAGCAGTAGCAGAAGACAAATAAGCCATGAAAAGAAAAGGTAGTAATAAAGATAGAGAAGAATTACCCGAAGAGAGGAATCAGCAACTCCACTAAAGGAAGAAAAGAACCAAGATCAAAAAGAAAATCCTTAAACGACAGAGGAGAAGAAAAGACATCTTAACCAGAGGAGACAGAAAGAAGAAATAAGGAAGAAGAAGTTAAAACTCATATCCTCTCTCTGGTGCTTATAGCCTCGAGAAATAAGTAGTAACTGACGCAAGAATCAAGATGAAATCTCTCACACGATCTAAGGGTGGGGCCACATCTTAAAGACATGAGAAAGTGGCGGTAGAAAGCAAAGGGTTTTCTTCCGAAATTACCCTTGGTAATAACCGAAAGAAAAGGGGAAAATTGTTAATACCAAAGTATTGACGGCAACGTGTTGCTTACTCGTGACTCAGGAGCATGATATAAAAAGAAGGCGAGGTACCAAATTCATCATCTACGTGCTTTACCCCATCACGAGGTATGGCGGGAACCGAAGGTTATGATGAACCTACGTTGGCTAGGTCTGAGCATGAAAGACGCGTGTAGAAGCTGTCGCCTCCTAAGTCTATGCTACAACATAGGGATAGGGGACGTGTCGACTTCCAAGCGGTTACTCAAGCGGCGATGAGTCACTAAAGGATAAGAATGAGCGCATCAAGAACATCGAAGAAGATGGACAACAGAGATAGACTCCACAAAAGACGTGTCGATCACAGAATGGATAATTGAGGCGGTGGAAGAGATCCAGCTGTTTGTAAGCAACATCGAAGGAAGAAGGAACCAAAGGTAGCAAAAATCAATTACCTCCATAAACTACTATAAATACCCCACTCCACTGAGAGAGTGGACGTCGAGTAAACTTTAGGTGGATACGCTGAAAGAATGTTCATTATCCAATAGCCCACCAGAGAATTGTAATGGAGAAAAATATGAATACTAATGGCATCAATGTCTTTCCTCGAGGATGTAGGCATATAATGTGCTAAACCTCGTTATATCAGTGTGTTACCTATTGTTTTAGTGTCAGGTAGTATAAGGGATTTGATCTCCCATATGGAGATCGCCAAATCATCATCCTTACACGACAGTGGATTCATTGAACTTGCTATCTTCCGTAAATAGCATTGGGAATGAATAACTTTGGATGTTTAGAATAATTAATACCATCATGAAATATATGCTTGGAAAACTGCAGACTCCGTTCAGTATCTCCCATTGCGTATTATGATGGTTGAGGACGCCAATATAGTTTAGATACTTTAAGTGATATCTCCACCCCATGGTTATGTCTGAGGTGTTGCAGAACTAAGGCAACTCACTTAATCTTTGTCACTACTATTTTACTTATTATTGGTTGATATATGATATGGGAAAATTAGTATCAACATTACCCTTCACAATGCTGGTAAGGATCCTCTGCTCCTAAATTGCCTCTCTCTTCTAGATCTGAGAAGATCTTTCAGTTGTTGTGTAATCAGAGACAATTCAGTGTCCACTTCTTCATTATCAAGGTTTTCACACTCATCAGCCCATGACAATTTCAGTGGAGAGGAGGGACATGGAGTGCTTACAGCTTCAAAAGCGATAGATTTCTTTTCATCTTTTCTCTCATGATCGAAGATCTTTAGCTTAGCAACAAGGTCACTTCTTGTTATGTCTAAGCCATGTACTTCTTGGATGGCATGTTTCTTTGATTCGTACCTATAGGGTAATAACCTCAGAATTTTACACACAATGTCCCTTTCCGGAATAGCTTTACCTAAAGTGTGACAGGCATTTACTATCGCAGACAATTTGTGGTTAAATTCTTCAAAGGTATCATCCTCAAGCATTCGAAGGTTCTCCAAGTCAGACATGAGGTTTTGAAGTCTAGCTTTTTTTTCTGCTGAATTCCCTTCGAACACAGTCCTTAATCTAATCCAAGCCTCTTGCGAGGTTGCACATGTGTCCACGTGATAGAAAAGATCAGGTGTTACTGCATGGATGATAGCGTTAAGCCCATCATACTTTTTCTTAGCGGCGAGAGTTTCCACGTCATCGTATCCGCTATGTCTTTAGGGACAGATACCTCACCAACTAGAGTAGTAGGTGGTGTATATCCTTTTTCGACATAAACCCAAGTTTTGAAATCCCGGGCTTGCAAAAACGATTTCATTGCAGTCTTCCACCATAGGTAGTTTGTGCCATCAAACTTTGGTGGTACGTTACAAGCTCTTATGCTTTGTTCCATAACTCAAAAGTCGCGATAAACACAGACAGTTACGTCTTTTATGTGTTCACCGGCTCTAATACCAATTGAAAAAGCAGGGGTACCGAAATACTACCAACTTTTCGTTTGGGCTCGTGAGTCTTATGGTCAGATCTGGAAGATCTCAAAAATCAATATCCAAATCTGTATAACCTGAGTTTGGATCTCAAGGGATCAGTCCGACACAAGACAAGGTCTTGGTAAATCCAATGGATGGATTGGGGACAACGATCAGGTTATTAATAACGTACTTCTTGTGTTTGCTTTAATTATATAATCAGAGAATATAATGCAGAAAGTAAAGCACACAAGACACCAGAGATTTTTTTAACGAGGAAACTACAACCTGTAGAAAAACCTCGGGACCTCGTCTAGATAGAACACCGCACAGTACAAACTGTCTACAAACACTAGCCTACTATTAAGACTTCGGTCTATGATGTAGCAGAGACCAACTCAAGCCCTCCAAGCGAATTCGCTACTGTCGTACTCCTTACGTCTCTAGATCCCCCACAGATCGTCACGCACTTGATTCCCCCAGCTGATGTCCTTTACAGGCCTAGGAGTTGCTTTAACCGCTGATAAAGGCTTGTGTCAATAATTCCGGCTTTGCAACCTCAATTATCAACTGTATGTTTGAACTGTCCTCTATCAGTTTGACATACACAAAGTGACTTCCTTCGGATTTCTCCAGGTCATACAGAAATTTACTTACAAGCGGGGGCTTACAAGTAAACCAAGTAAACTATGCCCAACTTGTCTCTACCTCAGTTGTAAACGAAGAATCACTTAAGAAACTTATACAACTGGAGCTAACTAGGTCTTACAACACCGAGTGCAGCCGTGCGTTGCTTTCTTTCCACCATGTGTGTAACGTATCAGTTCTTGAATGACCTTATATCAAGAGAAGGACCGTAGAATAGACAAGAACGTGATCAGGTTACCAAGGTTACAGGTTACTCCATTTCAACCACTAAGGTCTCAATCTCCTACCTGTGCTTCCCAACTCTCAAGAGAAATCATTCATTCAATCATAAATTCATTCAATCCAATCATTCAGTCATTTTCTAAATCATTAACCCTTCAAATCCCTTTTTTATTATAAATTGTGATGAGCATAACTAAAAACAGGAGCAAGACATGCACAAGTAATTCCCTAAGACTCGAATCACCATGATAGTATATATAGTCACCAATCATTGAAAATCATATGTAGTATTCCTAAACATAATAGTCAAACATATATAGGAAAATACAATCAAGCAAGCAAAGACACTAGTAATCATCCAGTACCACTAGCTATATGCATACATAATAAATCATGTGATGTATGAGACTTCCGAGTGCTAGTAACTAACCTCACTAATGTGAACAGGGACGATATGGAACAAATTATTTCATGCCGTCGACACGAATTCGATTCAAAAATAAAGCATCATTGACCAATCTCAAAACAAATCATTATTCCAAAACAAACAACTAAAATGTTTGCACTACCCACTTAGCATGTGATCTTAGACCAAAAAAAGGAGAGTGAATATGAGCCGCGACGCAAATATAAAAAAAAGATTCAATCATCAAAGCAATTTTCATTGTTTCGTACGCATACTATAATTGATCTAAAATGAACAAACATGGAGCAATTCACCAAAAGACATTGAAAAATGATATGATGTACCGACGATAATAAAATGGATCAAATAATCACTCAAACAGAACGTCAGTCTTAAAATGAAATCTTTTACAAGAAAAATCGATTAAGCGTATACCTGTTTTCGCTATCAAAAAAATGTTACTTAGACTGCCAACGAACGTATTTCCACGAGACCCAATTCTTTTACACCAACTCAAACGATTTTCACCACTAGCAATGGATTAGGATTTCGCTAGCTCTAGATTTCTTTGCTACACGATATTTTTCCGACCAATTTTTCTCTTAGAATTTTCTCCTCCCTTTTCCCAAAAATCTGGCTCCCTATTTATAGTGTCTTCCCCATAGCTACAACCTTAGGATTAAATGACCTAGATCGAACGGTTCCAATTAAAAGCTTAAATATCATTTCCAATTTTAAAAATATTATTCTCAATTTTAAAAATATTATCCTATTTTCATTCCAAAATTCATTATATTTTCATTTAGTCTTAGGATTTTGCTATAGGGGAAGTTCTGTTGGAATATTTCCAACACCAAAACATAGGGGGTCCTAACGTTTCATATTTTCATGTGTCGTGGTCATATTCTGAATGCTTTGGGGACTAACGTTTATAATGCTCATCGTACATATGCAACTGCGAAGGAACTATGGACTGCACTGGAGAACAAATACAAGATCTCTGAAGCCAGTAACAAGAAGTTCCTGATTTGCAACTTTATGGAATGGAAAATGGTGGACAGTAAGTCTATCATTGCCCAGGTCAGTGATCTTTTGCTTATTGTTAATAGTTTGAAAGATGCTGGTATTGACCTTGTAAGTTCATTCGTGGTTGGGGTTATCATTTCTCGTCTCCCCCCTTCCTGGAATAGTTACAAGAAGAAACTTAAGCATGCTGAAACTGACTATGACTCTTCGTATTGAAGAGGATGCTCGTAAGCGAGAGATTAAGGATAATCAGCAAACTGAGAATCATTCCAAGGTTAATAATGTGGAAGAATCAAAACACTCTGATTCTTTGAAGGTTCGGAATGATGCTCAGTTTAAGAAGAAATCCAACAAGAAAGGAAATAAGCAAGGAGATTGCTACTACTGTAAGAAACCCGACCATTTTGCTCACGATTGTCGTAAGCAAAAGAGAGACAAGAAGAATCAGGCAAACATGGTCGAAGATAAAAGCAAACTTGTCATAGTAGTGCAAGAGGCCAATACTGTTGCAGATTATAGTAGTGGATGGTGGTACGACACTGGTGCAACCATTCACATCTGTAAGGATAGAAATCTTTACAAGACATATGTTCCAGTTAGTGGGGAAGGAAGTCAAGTGATTTCGGCAAACAATCTGAGCAGCACGGTGATTGGCAAAGGCATTGTTGAACTCTCGTTTACTTCGGGAAAGACTGTTACTCTTACTAATGTTTATCATGTCCCTGACATTTGTAAAAACCTTGTTTCTGGAACCCTTGTTAGCAAGGCTGGTTTCAAGGTAGGGTTTGAGTCTGATAAGTTGGTGTTGTCCAAGAACGGAATGTTTATTGGACAAGGATACTCTTGTAATGGATTGATTAAGCTTAATTTAATAAATAATGGTTCTGCTTATATTGTTGACTCTTTTGATTTATGGCATGCTAGGTTTGGTCATGTGAATTATGGTTCTCTTAGAAACATGAAACGTTTAGGATTGATTTCTGATTGCAATTTTGATCATGCTTCTAAATGTGAAATCTGTGTGCAAGCAAAGATAACTAGAATACATCATAAGTCTGTAGTACGAAATTCTTCCTTACTTGAATTAGTACATAGTGATGTAGGTGATTTGCATGGTTCTGCCACTCGTGGTGGAAATAAGTATTATGTCACATTTATAGAGGATAGTACTAGATTTGCCTACACTTACTTGATGAAAACTAAGGATGAAGTCTTTGATAAATTTAAAATTTATAAAGCAGAAGTAGAGACACAATTAGAACACAAAATTAAGATATTACGTTCTGATCGTGGTGGTGAATATTTTCCTACTGAATTTGATTCCTTTTGTCAAGAGCATGGTCTAGTTCATCAATGTACTGCACCCTATACGCCTCAACAAAATGGTGTGGATGAAAGGAAAAATAGAACCTTGATTGATATGGTTAATTGCGTGCTTATAAGTTCTGGTTTGCCTAATTTTTTGTGGGGTGAAGCTATGTTGTCTGCATGTTATATTTTGAATAGAGTTCCTTTGAAAAGGAAGAATGTTTCACCTTATGAATTGTGGTTTAAGAGAAAACCCAACTTGAAGCGACTCAAGGCATGGGGTTGCTTAGCATATGTTCGAAAGCCTGATCCTAAAAGACCAAAGTTGGGAAACAGGGCTTATAAATGTGCTTTTGTGGGTTATTCTCTTAATAGTATTACTTATAGATGTTTGATCCTAGATACATTTCAGATTATTGAGTCTGTAGATGTAGAGTTCTTTGAGAACATGACAAGGTCTAATTCTCAAACACAGCCCACAGGAAATCCATTGTTATCTGGTTTAGAACCTATGAAGACTGATAACAATGATGAAAGTCCATTGTTACCTGGTCTAGAACAAATGGAGACTGATAACAATGATGAAGATCCTTCTCCTACTCATAACAATGATATTTCAGTGCCTACTGAAGATATCGAACCTAGAAGGAGTAAGAGAAGAAGAATTGAGAAAAAGAAGGACCCAGATTTTGTTTATTACCTTGTGGAGGCTAATAAGAACAAAGTTCTTAAAGTTACCGAGTATGTTATGCATACCGATGATGACCCTAAAACTTATGCGGAAGCTATGAGTTCTAGAGATGCTAATTTCTGGAAAGAAGCGATCAATGATGAAAAGCATTCGCTTTTATCTAACGAAACTTGGGTATTAGTCGATTTACCTCCTGGTGCTAAGGCAATAGGAAGTAAATGGATATTCAAGAGAAAGTTGAGAACTGATGGTGAAGTTGAGAAGTTTAAGGCAAGACTAGTTGCCAAGGGTTATAAACAAAGACAAGGTATTGACTACTTTGATACATATGCTCCTGTTGCACGTATCTCATCAATTCGTTGCTTGATTGCACTTGCTTCTATTCACAAGTTAGTTGTGCATCAAATGGATGTCAAAACTGCTTTTCTAAATGGTGATTTAAAAGAAGACATATATATGGAACAACCTGAAGGTTTCATATTGCCAGGCCAAGAGAAGAAAGTGTGCAAGTTAGTGAAATCTCTCTATGGTCTGAAGCAAGCTCATATGCAATGGCATGAGAAGTTTGATAAAGTAGTTTTGTCATATGGCTTCGTGGTGAATGATGCAGATAAATGTATCTATAGTAAACAGGATGAATCTGGATGTGTAATTCTAAGTTTATATGTGGATGACATGTTTATCTTTGGATCGAACTTATTAGTTGTGGAGGAAACTAAGAAATTCCTCAATTCTAACTTTGACATGAAGGACTTAGGGGAGGCTGATGTGATATTAGGAATTAAGATCCTAAGAAAGGG
>JAJJMA010314966.1:0-21781 GCA_023529015.1 Papaver nudicaule
TATACAATGAAATCCTTTAACCGAGTCTCACCTAAAAATTTCTAGCCTGTCAGCACACCTACATTTGCCTCATATATGGTCAGTTGTCGTGAGCGATATGTGAGTATACATGGTCAGTTCTTAACCAGGTAAACTACAAGTTTCATTAAAACTGACCAAGTATACTCACATGTGCCTCTCAACAACAACTGAAGGATGTCCATCTTTTCCTGCAAGACCCTCCATCCAAGCAAAGGCTTGCCAAGGCTCAACTTTCCCCTTCCTTTTTGAGCCTGTACATACAGCAAATACATACATGTTAATGTTATGCTTAGATAATATAGTCAATTGTGCAAGGAAATCAATTTTGAATTGAACTTCTGAAAGAATGTAGGTGGAATTACTTACAAACTTATAGGAGTATCATTTATTTGATTAATAGAAAAACTGATAAGATTGTTGGGAAAACAAGATCCAACTTAAAAAATACAGTTAATTCTGCAATCAATGCTTTCTCAGAACCATCCGTTGCATCCTTACTCCCCAAGAACATAACAAAAGCCCAAAGATCATCGAGCCACTACAATTTAATTATAAACGATTCAACCACTTTTCTAGCACCCAAGTTTTATAAAATTATATAGAATCCTTGAACCACATTGAACATCGAAACATGGAATCATCATCAAAACAGATTAGCACAAACTATACTTACATTGAGGCATATTCAGTGGGAGTATGAGACGGGATGGGAAATTCGGTCTCTGTATGACAACTGCATAATCTGGTATCCATTTACCAGAAATTTTTGACAGCTGGTAACACACTTTCTGGATTCACATCCAAAACCTGATCAAACATTGACGACCTTTAGTTCTCACTTGAAAGCCGGCAAAGTTCCAGTGAAACGAAGATAGAAAGATCTAATACTTACCACTGTGGTTTCTTGGAAATGTCAATTAGATGCCATTTTATAAGGAATACTTTTTTCTTCTAATGTAAGAAGCACTGTTTGCGCAAATGGACCTACAGATCATAAAAACAAACAATTGAGTGATTGATTTACTTTTCTTACGCATGTAGATGCAAGATACAAAGTCTGAGAATCGCACCATATACAAAAGTTGAACCTAAGTGTGTCATCAATGCAAAATCAAGTCAAGAAAAGTCACATTAGTTGCAAGACGTAATGATTTGAACTGGTGATCTAGTGACAGAATGTAGAGGAATTAGTTGCAAGCTTATAACATTTATTTTCATGTGGCGAAGCGTGTGATTCATGGTTTTGTTCTAGTATTACCATTTTGTAACAGAAAAAATGGTACATTGTTGTTTCTTCTGCTCAGAACCTAATTACGAGGGGGAACAAGAACCCACTTAATAACAAGGGTTAGATTGTAAAGCTCATACATTATTTGTTTAATGCTACGGTGTGATTAGCTAAATGCACACCAAGACTGAAATGGTTTCCTATGAAATCAATGGCAAGGCTGCAAAAGGTACAAGAAGGCGTTGGTTCGTTTATCTGACATACCTGTATCTGTCAACCAGCAAAACATTCAGATTAGCCGGCACTGAAGAACCGCAATGTCTCTTTGATTTTGCTGAATCAGCAATTGCTAACCCATTAGATCTCACAACGTCAGATCTTGGGAATGATGAGTCTCACAAAGCTCACATAGGAAACTAATGAAGCTTCCGCTAATCAGAGCCTACCAAACCAACTAGCAGCAACAAAACGAAAGTTAGTTTTAAGCTTCAAAAAGATGAAATTAAATCGACAACTAGATCAACAATAACAAAAACATAATACACTTACTCAACTGCTTAGAGGAAATATCATAAAGCTATGACGATTCAGTCAACAAAACTGCGGTTTGGTTTGATCTTCTTCTTCATCTTTATAAGTAAGAAAATTTTTGATTGGTAGCAGCCGAAGTAAAGAAGAAGAGAGTGAAAGAGAAGAAGAATACGATTTAGGGATTCAGAAGTTTTATTTGGAAGAAGAAAACCCTAGAATGATAATCCAACGGCTGCAAAGGGTTTCGATGAGTGGCTAAGGTTCTCCAGTGTATCGGGTGGGTAGGTTCAACCCGTACCCGTTGGCAAGCCCAAGCGACTTTACCCGTTGCCCTGCCAAGTGTGCCCAAGTCATGGATGGAGTCAATGGATCAAGTAGTACTGTTGACTGAATAATGCAAACTTCGGCCACAAATGTGCCACAACGGACTCCAGGCGACCTTGCAGCAGTTATTGGGACTGCTGAGGTTCTCAAGGTACGTAATTGTGGGCGTAGGTGCAGTTAATTTGACTACTCTAAGGCAGTCGCAGAGGAAAAGGAGAACAAGGCATCTAAAGCAATATTGTAGCACGAGTGACTGTCTCATTTGTATAGTACATAGAAGCGTATTATATTAGCCAATGTCTGTATCACTAAATTGATTATACCTATCACATTAGAATAGAGTGCTTCACTAAATTAATGAACTTAAGAAGTCTTTTTAAGTTAATTCATGAAGTTCAAGAAAAAACCTTTAGTCCTCTTTTTTCATATGAGTTAATTCATGAAGTTCTACATTAATGAACTGTCTCTCACATTGTATTACAGGGGAAATGAACTGGCTGAGTTTCTAACGGATAATAACCTCAATGGCGACCTGAAGAATGTTTGGAAATCAACGGGTTTCCTAGTTAGGCCCGTTCCATGTTTAGTTTGGTTCCATAATTATATTAGGAAAGAGTTTGAGTTTCCTAGTAGGAGACTAATTTACTTGGTGGCCAAGTTTGTATTCTCTATATATAGGACTATAATTGTGGGTGTAGAGATATCCAACCTGGAAGAGTGGTAAAGCCTTGTGCTTAGGTTTTCGGTCTCTTTGTTAGGGAGGGTCGGTGCTACCGTGAGGGTCAATATTGGTGTGAGAGAAACTTGTAGAGAGAGGGTTTGATGTTCAAGTGTGTAGGTTTAGGGCTTTGCCCTAAACCGGATTTCTAGAGTGTTTCCATGTTTCTCCTCTGTTATTGTCAACTATGAAGAAGGTGTAGAAGAGAAGATATATGAGGCTGGTTTTGGAGAATGGTTTAGAGAGTTGATTTCTAAGGTTTCTCAATAGTGTCTCAGGAATGTCTTGGTAACTCTTCGGTTTGGGTCTTCTCGTGGGAGTTGTGTAAAGATGTAATGGTCTTGATAGTAATGGAAGTTTCTCTGGTGGTGTTGGCTGTGGAGTAGCCTGCAAAGGTGAACCACGTATATCTTGTGTTGTGGTTTTGTGCTTGTTTATCTTCTGTCTCTATTATTATTTCTCCGTGTTTGGTTCAAATCACCAATAGCCCTTGTGATCCTGTATTCCGCTGCGCTAGGGGTGCCAATTTCCCCAACAAAGAAGTCTGTAGAAGAGCTGGAAATGTTTATGCCTAAAGGACTTGAAGAACTATTCAACATTTATTTGAACCACGAAAATCCACATGCTCAGTTACAGTAACCTAAAGGCTAATTCTGACTAGAAATCTGGTATTCAAGCCTTTCAATATGGTACATTGCCTTCCTGTGTCAGAGCAAGGTGGATAAGAATTTTCTACCAGCAGATAAATTGGCAAAATTAAGTGGGCAGTGTTAGCTAGAATGCTATGTCTTTGTTCTGATTCTTTTCTTCCTTTTCTACTGCTGCTTTTGGTATAGGCTCTAGTTTCTGGTCTGGTTATGATTATTTGGTATTCTTTTCTAATGATTTTTCAGGTTTACAATTGCAATCTTTTGACAGAATAGTTCTACATCTCAAATCTAAAGTAAACATGACTTAGCAATACTGGCATATGGTGTTAGCTACTTCTTTTTCTTGTTTTGTTCTTGTATAATAAACTCCATCAGAAGGATTACATGAGAGCATTTTGGCTGTTGGATGTTCCTATTTCAGCGTCACAGTTTAGCATATAAGAATCCTCTGAGGTGGTTGTGGCTAGGGTAAGCCTGGCTGTGCTTCTTCACTAGTTTTTCTTGTTTTTTGTTTTTTTTTGTTTTTTTTTTTTTTGTTTTTTTTGTTTTATTTCCTAGCTGAAGGCAAGAGTGTTCGTGTAAGGAATTGCTTGAAAGCATGAAAATCCTTAATTTTTTTGTTATTTGTCATCCCAAACTGAAAGAATTTTTCTATGCCATAATAGAATATGAACCATATTGGAATTTGGAAGGGCTTATAAAGTATGGACCATATTGCATCTACTTACATATATACTTGACTGAATCTTGATCAAACTTGGCAACAACAATGGACCAGTTGGGTCTTATCCCTTCATTTTGTTCCCCAAACCATACAAATAATTCCAGCCATCGGATCTATATTTTGCTTTCCCTAAAAAACGCCCTGTAACCAAAGTTCGAAAATGAATTTATGAAGGGGAAGAGTTTTGTTTTTTTTCTATCTCTTCAACTTTTAACTTTAATATCCTCGCGGAAGGCAAGAGTGTTCGTGTGAGGAATTGCTTAAAGGCATGAAAATCCTTCATTTTATTTCATGTTTCACGACTTTCTTATACTTGAAAATGTAGAATAATGGACCATATTTGAATTAGGGTCAAGGTTACATCTTGACTGAGTGTTGACCAAACTTGGCAACAACAAGGACCATTTTGATCATATCCTTTCATTTTGTTAACCCAAAACCCTACAAATTTTTTCATCCGTCAGATCGTTTGTTTAGCTTTTCCTTATAAATCGCTCTCTAACCAGAGTTTTCTGCATCACTCTCTAGTCTCTACATTTTTTCTTCTGAAGGCTGCAACGGCCGCCAACAACAATGGATTCCTCAGAAATTTCTTCGTTGATAAAGAAGAAGATTAAACCGATATTCTGTTTCGTTGATTTAATTTCAGCGTTATTATATCTCCTCTCATGATTAACTAAGTGATTAACGGTGGAGGAGCTTCTTTTTCATCCAAAGCTTTAGATTGAGGCAGAAGCCGAAGATATCATCTGTCTTTGGGTGCTTCTTCTACCGTAAGATCTTCATTCTATATGCAATATAACTAGACTTGTTTCGAATTTCGAATGTTGGAAATGATTTGTGTAATTAGGGTTTCGATTAGGTTAGATACTCTAGAATTGAATAATTGGTGCTTTAGAGTATAGTTTGACTGTCCAAAGACCTCCCAGGTTGAATTGATATTGTTGGGATATTTAATTGATTTTGTATTCCTTGTGTACTGGTTTGTCTGCATTTTAGACGAAAATGTCTGATGGAAGAGAAATCCTGAGATTGAGCGAAATCATGAATTTTGGGAGTTCCATACAATGAGCATCATCGATTTTCAAAATTTTAAGAGTAGGAATTGATTGCATAAAATGAGCATCATCGATTCTCAAACTTTTAAGTGCAGGAATTGTAATACAAAAATTCGGCGTAAGAAAAATTAATGCAGTCAAATTTAGGGGGAGGAAAAAAAGAAACAAGCCTGTTCACTTAAATTCATCACCTATGGCCAATAACGGAAGGGTTTTTTGCCAAATCATGAATTTAGAGAGCACAATTTTGCTTACAATGGGCATCATCAATTTTCAAAAAATTTAAATGTAGGAATTGAAATACGGAAATTTGGTATAAGAATAATATTGCAACTTAATTTTAGAAAGAAAAAAACAAAAAAAAAACCAAGGCCATTCACTGAAATTCATCACCTTGGTAGTCTGGTACCTAACTAGACAAGGCCATACAAGATGAATATTTACATTTCTGTAGGGTTTTGTCAGAAAATCACCCTTACAATAACTGTGGGTACCTAATTCATAGCAGGATTAATGAAGGAACAAATGGTAAAAATTGAGCAATAGGATTCTCTAATTTGAACAGAACAGAACAGTGTCTAAGATGGCTCATCCATTCTATCTGATAACAAGTAGACATGATATTAAGACAGTGTAAATAAAAGTAAATTGGAATCAGAAACTAAAATTGAAGTTCTCTACCATGAAATTAGGGTTCCAATGACGGCATATATTTGGAACACTTTAATATGTCCATTTCTAAGTCAAATCATCATAAAAACAACAATCTTTTCAGATCGAGATGAGATTTTCTTCAATTGAATTGAGAGAGTTTTTGGAGTAAAGAAATGTTCTACTAGATGACCGCTAACACGGTGGACAGGCCGCCCGTCCGAAGAAAAAACAAAGAATTTGTAAATCAAAAAAAAAAAAATGTAAGCAAAACAATAAACAAATCTTATACTCTACATTGTTGCATTAGATAATTCTTGCAATCAAGGAAAACTATAGGTCCCATATTTATTCGCGGGGAAAAATGAAAAAAAGTTCTAAGCACACCAAAGAAAACTTGAGAACTTGGCGTGAAGTGATTGTGATTTGATATTACTGCAAATGTCATGAATCACGGAGACCCCAATTTTTAATCTACCATGAAATTTGGCATGGGACAATTGAACAATAGAAAAACAAGAAAAAGAACAAGAAACATATGAAGAGAATGAACCAAATGAGCCAGCAGCACAGGCTGTACAACAGGACTGCAAATTCACTGATCTATAGCTCCCTTATTATACAAGCATATTTCTTAAATTACAAACTGCCGTTGATATACTACAGTAGATTTGATGTTTTATACGGGGTATGGTTAAAAACAAAGGTGTGCAACAAACATGGTAAACCTGAACTGGCGTCCGTCCTAGAGGCACATTAGCTGTGGATCATTGGTAATGCTTAATTTAGTTGAGCATATGTTTCCTTGTCATTACATGTAAAGATGCTAGTCGATTTAGCTTTCACTGCAAATAGTAGAATGGAATGCTGAATTTAATAAACTTCGGTGATGAATCTATGCATATTTCTAAAAGAAAGATCTTAGCATTCAACATGCCAAGAGAAGAAGTCATAGAAGCTATGTAGCAAGTAGTGACTACACTCGTTGACTTGCAGCACTAATGTTTCCATCCAGATGAAAAGAATGCACCAAAGTTCACAAATTTTGAGAAACAAGATACAAAATACAGAGCGCACCTGCATTCTTTTTCAAGTGCCACGTAGGTGCGGACTTGATCTTGAATTAACTTCCTCTCCCTAGGTGCTATATCCTCAAAGGCATGTTTTGGAAGGTTCTCAAATGGTTCTTTCCACAGATAGTTCTTAGCTAGATCATACGTAGCTACCCGGATTGCTTTCTTGTTTGGTCTACATGGCTTCTTTGAAGTGAGTGTCTCGTAGGCTGTATTCAGCTGTTGAAGAAACACTAAACATGATAAGAATGCTTGAAGGTCGAGATTCTTTACCAAATTGAAAAAACAGTACCAATTTCGTAGGTTTGGTCTAGTTGACTTTGACTCGAAGTCACCTAGGACAATTTCAGATAGGATCTTGCTAGCTGCGGCACCGCTTAAATTCTTGTGGCTGTAGTGTTCCAATGTCTGTTTGCATATTTTTGTATCGGCTTCTTTTATCTGAATTTACAGCGCATAGTTATGCACAATGATAGCTCACTGCCAAACATTGAAAAGGGAGAGAAGTCTATTAAGATCAAAGAAAAATAGGGCTAGCTCATGTTGCTGTGACTGATTAGATAAGAAGACAGGTTTCTGAAAGTTATTAAAATGAAGACTTTAAGCGTGAATCTTTGGTTGCAGACCCAGACAAGGATAGTTGAAGACGAAATGAAATTCAGTTGAATTCATCGAGTTAATCCTTTTTTGTAACCAGCAGGAATATATGGTTAAAACTCAATCACGAGAAATTGACTTTTTTATATATCGAGAAAGAAGAATTTTATTAAGAAGTTAAAAAACATAAAACAAATTTATATAGTATCAAAAAAGATGCCAGTTGCAAGGAACTGCAAAGACACCAAGAATATAACTAGATTTTTACTAGTAGATTAGTTACTGGAAGGTACTTACTCCAAGCTATTAAAATGCCCTTGATGTCAATGGAGACCTGAGATGGAGAGCGCCTTAGGTTTCGAAAGATTCTACGGTTCCGCTCTTCCCAAATCTTCGATATTATAGCTGCCGGAAGTAAATCCCATATGTTCTTTCGAAATATTCTACGGTTTCTTGAAGACCAATTTTGAGCACACCAATAAAAGAAGCTAATTGGTTTGAGTGAGTTCCAAATTGAGGTCGCAAAAGGACAACTAAGGAGCAAATTAGTGGTGGATTCACAGTTATTTAAACAGACTGGGAATCTACTTGCCAGCTTGGAATTTCGTCGCTGCAGAGTGTCTTTAGTTCACAATCTTCTAGGACACAAAACGAAACAATGACAAGTTCACAACTACCAGATGTTCAAAAAAATGAACCAAAACATCATATTTATCACACATGGTATAATTAACGAGGATAATAAAACATATGAATCCAAATTAAGGCAAGATGACAAAAAGCAAATTCATCATTAGTTTTTGATTCTTACCATGGAACCACAGTGATCTCAATCTGAAGCAAGCACATCCCCAGAATAAGACACCACTATCAGTACCATTTTCCGACTTTGTCCCCCGGTTTGGTTTATTAAGAAAGGGACTAGACGACTTTCTTCACCATATACTTTCATTCCTTCCACTCAAGGTTGTTTCTAGCCCGTACTTGCGTAGTATCTCATAGATGGAAGTACATTCGGACCTCTGTAGCAAACCTTGAATTTGAATTGAATGGGATAAGTCTTCTCAACCCACATATTTGAATATCGAAAAATTTCACGAATTTTATAGATGGAACATTCTTTGACAATTTATATAGTACACAAGTTCTATCTCAGATCATCTGAACATCTGAATGAATTTTGCATGTATTCGTGGGTATCTAGCAAGTGTAATGAGGCATAACCCCAAAGAGGTCAGTTTATTCTTACGCCATTATGAATTCCCCTATCTGTTTTGTACTTGTACATCATTGATAACTTTGGAGCTGGAAACACAACCTAATATCCGTTTTCCAGATTATATCGCATTTCCGCAACTCAAGTGTCTTTGACTTTGTACTATTGATCTTAGCACTGAACGTTGAAATGACAAACTTTTTTCCAATCCCCCTTTCCTTGAAGAATTGCATCTAGAAAGCTGCCGAATTTCTGTTTCTCAATTCCTACACTTACAAATTCGAAAATCAACGATGATGTTTGTCTCTATTCTACAAAAGGTTTGTTGCGAAAGAATATTGCTTGCCTAGTTTTGTTTCACATGCAAGTGGATGCAGTTGTATGCATTTGTGGTGAATTGGGGGCAAGGAGTATCGATGGAGCAATAAGTCAGGTTTTCTGAGCCATTACATGTAAAATGTCCAACTGTTGGATGTTCATCAATTACCACAGGTATACTCTTGCTTGCTACCATCTTTAAACTGTGTTTTTTTTTCTTATTCACCTATAATTTGATCTGTATTTTCAATGAACAGGCTAAGAATCTGTTAAACAGATTTCCAATATAACCCAATATCAAACAGTTGAATTGATAACCAGGATTCCAAATTAATCTGATGTAGTAGTAATCTGATTTTGCATCGTCAACACTCGTAAATTATGAAGATGAAGAGAACCACATCAGTAAAGATGATGGTTGGGCGTCTCTTCTTGTTTGATGTTTTGCACCATGGCATGGCATGAACGAAACATCATAGTAATTAATGGAGAATGGAGAAGCTTTCAATTGAGTAGGTGAATTGCATTAGACTTGCATTAGGATGCGGTATAGAGTGCAAAGCAGGTTTGTGTCTTCCGCAGATTTTTTTTTGAGATTTTGGTCTTCTGATTTGGTCACAAGTTTATATTATTGGAATTCTTGTTTCCTAAAAAATCTATTGTGTAAAATATATTTTCATTCTAGATTCTCCTAACCAAAATCTATTTTACGGTTACAAAAAAGATACTCTTCCAGTAAACTTCAGTTGTACGTGTGGTATACTATTGGTGTTTTGATTGATAGTAGAAAAACAAAATGTTATATCAACAAGAATTTATGCAGCGGGTTCTTGCAAGTCTAATAGAAATCAAACAAGAATTTCATGACATGGCAGAGTTATAAAAAGCACAACTTGCTAATGATCATTAACTCATGAGGACAATGAAGAGCTAGTGAAGATACCGGACGAATCAAAGATTAATGATACTGTAAAATCCATGGAGGCAGGGACTTTACCAGGTTATGATGGTTTTCCACTAAGATTCTATCAAATTCAGTGGCAATTAAACTATAATAAAAAGAGGTCTCCAGCATGGTTCAAAGTTTCTTCTAGTACTTGAGCTATTTACTCAAGGAACTTAACAAGACAAGGTTTTCTCTCACTCCCAAATCAAAAGCACCTCACAAGCCAGAAGATTTCAGGCCAATAACATTGTGCAATACTTCTTCTCATGCAAACAAAGATCGACCCTCACTCCTTCACGAAATCGGAAGGAAGTTCTTTGGTCTTTCGAGTCCCGGCTTTGGATCTGGTATAAATCCCGGATGGTCCTGCCGGACAAAAACTGTCGCTTTCCTTCTTCATTGATTTCTTTGATGGTTGCTTCTTCTTTTTCGTTTCCTCCTTTTGGATTGGAACCGTGCTGCTACTAGGTCCACGCCGGGAAATAAACTTTTCGAGTTCCAGATCATCATCAATACCTGAAACAAGGAAAAAAAAAAAAAAAAAGACATCAATACACAAAATCTTCCGTTTTTTATTTCAGAAATTTATAATATGCAAAAATCTTACCATATTTTCCAGATCTTTTAGGCGTTCCCTTAACGCGAGCAATAGAGCCATATTCCCCGTACTTACCTGATCAATTATCCAACAGATCAATTTCTGATTTCAACAACACAACTAAGAATGTCAACTTGCAGATCCGAACCTACCATCAGAATCGTAGCTATCAGTAGTAGTAGAAGAATAACCATCCTCGGCTGATTCAGCAACCAAACAAAAGTTAGTTTTAAGCTTCAAAAATCAAATGAAAATGAAAATACGAAGATCGGGATGAGAATAATACCGAGTATTGAGAGGTAATATCATAACGCTATGACGAAATCAACAAAACTGAGCTTGGGTTTGATCTTCATCTTCATGAGTAAACAAATTTTGGATGAATCCATGGGGAGCCGCAGAAAAGAGAGGAAGAATGCCTTTGGTGATCCAGAAGTTTTAGTAGGAATGAAACCCTAGATTGATAATCCAACGGCTGAAGATCTCCAGACAAAAGGTCTAGATGATTTATTTAAATGGACTGGTTAGTGGGCTCAACCCATACTCGTTAGCAAGCCCAAGCAACTTTACCCGCGGCCTTGTCCAAAATGGCCCAAACAAAAGGTTTGCCGTTCACTAATTTATTGTGGGCGTAGGTGCAGTTAATTTGCCTACTACTACGGCAGAGGAAAAGGAAAGAACAAGGCATCTAAAGCATTGCAACAAAATCAAGTGAAAGCCGAAGATGATTTATCTTCTCATAACCTGATCAAGCCGTTGCCATCCTGAAAAAAGATATCTGTGACATTACAGATAATGCGACTTCTTCCTCCAGCTCCTCCCAACACGCTGCTGGTAAAGGTCTTGACTTGCTGAATGGAAGCAACAGCTGCCAGCAGCTCTTAAGAAGTTGGAAAGGGCGATAAAAAAAAACGTCTCAAGCAAAGAGAGGGGGCTCTACGAAAGCTGCTTGCTTCTCGCATCATGTAAGGGAGGTTCTAATCGAGAGAACAATCCTTGACAGACAGGTCTTTGTTATGTTTTCAATGTCAACAATAACATCAGTTTGTGACCAGTTTTATTTACACAGCTAAACTCAACATTTATACATAGCCAATGTTATTGATGCATATAAAATTAGCTTAGCGTAGGAAAATCTGTAAAAAAATCAACCTCTTCAGACGTATTAATCCTCGCCTCGTCTGAGAGATTCTGGAGATTCTGGTTAATGGTGTGACTGAAATCTAAAAGTAGAAGAAGTTGTTACTACTAAAAGAGGATCTTAGAAAATCAAAGAAATCCTTTACTCTTCTTCCTTGCACAATTGCAGCGGCATACTAAGAAAACCTCTCAAATTCTAGTTTCTCGATCATTATTTTTTTGCCATAACACAAAAATTCATGGGGGAAAAAAGTAGAAAAATTTGAACCTGACGTGAATCGAACACGCAACCTTCTGATCTGGAGTCAGACGCGCTACCATTGCGCCACAGATCCTTTTTTGATATAGCTAGTGGATGGACACTAGTCATGAAATAGAGATTAACTGAATGCATAAATAAAATCAAGGAACGGAGACCAATGGTGTATGTTAACATAGGAGGGAATGATGCTCGAATTGAAGGAGAGATTCGAAAAACATATAGTGCAGAATGAAAAAAACAAACGTAGTTCAAGACAAGATTTGAAACTTTCCAGTTTACACATCTCCTAATACCAGATTTCACCAACTGAAATTTACTTGAATTACTAAAGATGGAGATGGTAATGCCAGAGTCAGTAAAAAACAAACACAGTCTTACTCTTATCTAGTACCCCAGACATCCTAAAAAGAAATTTAGAAAACATATCATTCCTGCTTTCGATTTCATAAAGAACATTGTTGGAACTGACAGACAAGTGTTTGCCGTTCTCCAACGCGCAATGCATCACTTTCTACATGAGAAAGTGATGCTGTTAAACATGCAGGTCTTGAGAGATGAAGGTGTCCGTCAATCAAATATTGTCAATTTACAATCAACCAACAGACCTCACTGATGATAAGCACTGGTAAATTCAAGGACATTGTACAAGAGGTTATAAGGGTATGGGTGTTGATGATCCTTACAACACTGCATTCCCAGGGCTATTCAGGCATTTACAGCTATGACTAAATCAACCTGGGAAAATAAACTGAATGCTTACAGGAAATGGGGTTGGTCAGAAGACCGAATTATAAATGCGTTTAAGATGCAACCTACCTTTATGATGCACTCTGAAAAGAAATATCGACAATAATGGATTACCTTGTGAATCAAATTGGTATTAATGCATTGCTTATTGCCAAAAACCCAAAGGCAGCATGACCTAGGCGAGCTTGGCAGCCGCCTAGGGCCCCCAAATGCTAGAGGCCCCCAAAAAATAATTTTTATTGTGTATAGTCTGTAATATATGTAGATGTAATGTCATAGAACAATAAGATTACAATCTAATATGAAGAAAAAAATTAGACCAGATTAAAACTAAGATGAAAGATTACATATACTAACATACTATTTTTTTTTCTCTTCTTCTCCGGCGCATTTTGAATTCTTCTTAAGGTGAAAATGGAAACCGAAAACTAGTCCTAGAATTTTTTGATTAAAATTTTGACAACAGTAAGTCTCTGCATAATTTCTTTACTCATTACATATTGCTTTCCTTAGATTCTTTATCTTGTCTTTATATAATCTTTAATCAATTGTTCAATTCTTTAGATAAATAGTCTAGCTATATCGCAGCACAACTGTGTATAACATTAACAATCGCAATAATCGCACTACAAATATAATTAGGTCATTACGTCAATATTACCTTCAGTCGACGATGTGATAAAAAATAATGAATGGGTTAGCAATGTTATATATTGAGATTGGGTTGTTATGTAAAATTAATTTGTATAGTATAATTGACGATTTCGCGTCAAGAGGGGCTGGAAGAGGGGTTTTCATCATAAGATATGTTGTTTTCTTTTTTGTGTTTTTAGAAGAAAAAAATTCGCTAAATTGTTTTATTAGACAATGTATAATATATGATTTTATCATATTGTGAAATTTTTTTTTTGCTTATACAGGCCCCTGTTCCGTATGTTCGCCTAGGGCCCCCAAAATACTTGCTACGGCCCTGCAAAGGTTTCAAGTTATGGCTTGGTGTTCTGTTTACCAAATTTTAATCTCTAAGGTGTCTCATTGAAAAGGATCAAATTTGCATTTTTCACTTTTAGCAATGAGCAAGAAATCTTTCTTGAAGAAGTTTGTGATCAAGTACGAGCAACAAGTTCCTGAAATATTGAAGGTAAACCAGTGTTAACAGTCTATTGGGATGATAATTTGAATGTTTATTCTAAGTTCTAGAGAGTATTGTGCAAATTTTCAGTCATTGTGATGAAATTATGCCCTATATGTTTCTTTCAGGTTAAAGAACTTTGATGAGAAATTTTCAGATGAAACAGCTCCAATAAACAAAGATTATTCATATTTCTCTGGAGAAGGTATATCCTCTTAAAATTTCCTCCATGCTATATGATCAACATTTCACAACCCTTTCCGAACAGTCACAAATTTAGGATATAGTGGATTGCATAATGCAAGAATTGCACAAGTGTCATCCCTGTGTGCGAGGAAATAGTGGTCTATGTATCTCAGAGTATCAGTCCAATACTTACACGTTTGAGCATTTGTTTAGTCGTGCAATTTGGTTTGTTATGATATGTTGGAGTAGCATTAGGAGTTTCCCGAATATGACAATAAAAGACTAGATTATTTCTATTTTGTAAGAAGCTTACATGTGCCTTCAATGCAACCGAAATTGGTCTGACACCAATGGCATTGTTTGTGGTTTCATCTGGAAAGCCTCGTTATGAGAGGTGGTTTAAAAAATATATATATCCAAACTGAGGAACTGCTACTTGAGAATAACAGAACATCAGTCATGCCTGAACACAACATTTACGCTGCGTATATTGTCAGACAGCTAATTTTGTTGGTAAATATCACGATTCTTGAGTTTTCACAAGTCTTAGGATTGGGTAAGAGTTTCTTCCCCAAAATAATATCTTTTCAGTTTTCTGCAAAATCAATCATGCATCCCATTTTATGTTGAGTGAACCATTCGTATCTATATAGCGTCCAAAATTGATAACCTTTCCCCCCTGCTCATGGTGGGTGTAAAGCAGCTTTAGTAACGAGTGGCAAATTGGCAATGCCGATAGTGGGGGGTACTCTAATCATACCTAGAACGTGAACGCCAAAATAATTGAATATTTGTTTTCAAACAGGTTTCTGCTACCATTGTAGAGTTTTCACGTGTTCCAACTTCGCAGAACTCAGCGACATCATGCCAACCGAATTCAGATGCATTGCAGACAGTTCTGGGATAAATCTGTGACGAGTTTTATGAATCACTTGCCCGAGTATTCCGGGCAAAGAAGTTGCAGTCCATCTTAAATTCACATAACTTGAAAATCTAGCCAACTTTGATTTTAATTTGGTGGTTGAATGGCGACCATTGGTTGGATTTGAGGGGTGAGCAACGGATGCACGGATGCGGATTAGGGGTCATCCGCACCCAATCCGTCAAATGGTGCGGATTAGGAATTGGAACCGTGTCCGCACCCATCACCCGCGGATTTGTGATCCGCGGATTTGCGGATTGGACGCGGATTATCCGCGGATTTGTATGAAATCTCAAAATTTTCTATCTAATTATTACATTTGAATCTGCAACTCTTTCTGAACAAATTTCCGATTTAACAACAAACAAAACAAGAATCAGAGGAAAAGGATATGAACATACATCTTGATTTCCAAGTTGGATCTATAATTTCAGCCAAAGAAACAAAAGATAGAACAGATTCAACTGAACCAGATTCTTCATAAACTTCTTCCTCTGTAAATGGTCCAAAACAACAAGATCAAACATCTAATTCTTCATGTCTCGGCCATCTATTCTGTTGATTACAAGATCACTGTTAAGAAAAATGGATTTCTTCTTTGCTTTATTTACTCCAATTGCCTAATCCTATTCACCTGAACATACAAAAACCAAAAGATAATCAGATCTACACCAGATTAAAAAACTAATCAGAAACATTTACAAAATTAGGGGGTTGTTTGAAAAAATATGATATTTTTTCAAACCATTGTGGAAGCCCTATGGTCCCTCTATTTGATTTTGTGCTTCCAAATGTTGTGGCTAACAGGCCTTGGCTCAATGATCTCACTGATCTGTGATTCTGTAGTATTTCAGTGTTGGCTGTGAAATTTACTGCGTTTTTGAAATATCAGCATCAACAAAATTGTTGGACTCAGTTTTACTTTATACATCAGGTAGTGCAGGTGTGGAGCACGTTCTACAGCACTCCGTGCCAGCCAAATTCCGTGCTGTAATATTCATTTCTTAATGAGCAATGACAAGAATCAAAGGAACAGTGTGGAGGAAAAGATATTAAAAAGTACTACTTGACTTGGGAGAAGACTAACCAAACAAAAAGGTTTTCCCTCTTACCACCCAATTAGATCTGCAATCTCTCTAGGCAAGCTACTTAATACTTCAGCTGATTCTTGTATTTCCCACACCCCCATTAGTCGAAATGGCTGAAGCAATTCTTGTTAGTGGCGCCACAGAAATTCTGAACAAGTTGACTGCTGTTAACTTTATGGTATAGGCAAGATCCTAACTTCAACACCATGAGTAAAAATGACATTACCAGATGAGATCCCAAATAAAATATCTGATTCATCAAAAATACCCATCAATTCACAGTTCAATTGAACGTAAATGAATATTCCAACCAAATCAATCCATCCAAAAAGCTCTGTAATTCAAAACAAGTAAAGAAATTATCAGATCTGATCCAGAAACACATGAAAAAAGAGTTGGAATATATTCAAAATCTAACCATTAATTTTTTCAGACTTAGGTGACTTAACCAAAGCAAAAGCTGATGTAATATTCTTACCGAGGAAGAATCGAGAGAAGGGAGAAGAGTTTTGGGTTTTCATGGTCCTGTTTTCATGGGGAAGAACTCAGTTAGAGAAGAAGAAGAGATGAAGAAGAAGAAGAGATGAGGAGTGAATCTGTTGTCGAAATTAGGTTAGATTTTTCTATATATAGCTGCAATTACCATAACTATCCCTAGGTTTCAACTTATCTACGAAAATACCTGCAATCCGCGGATCAAAATTTACACCCGCGTCCGGTCCGCCAAATGGTGCGGATTGAGATATTGATCCGTGTCCGGCCCAATAATTCAGCGGATTGGGTTTCACCCGCGTTTTGCGGGGAGGTTGCGGGCCGGATTTGCGGATCCGGACTTTTTGCTCACCCCTACTACCTGCTTTTTTGAGGTTATTGAAAGATTTGAGTGGAGATATATGGGCCATAGTTACAGGCCCATGAGTACTGGGTTGAGTTTCTGTGTTGTTTACCTAATGAAAAGGTATCGGTTTTGTCCCTGGAGGCTGGTTGTGTGTTGCTGCCTCTTCGTTCCCTTGACAGATCTCTCAAATACTCACTGGTAGATTGTATAGTAGATAGTATAACCATGTATAGACTTCCTTCAAGTCACAATGGAAACACATCATGCCCCAGTTGAGCACATGCTGGCTGAGGATGTTGTTAAGAATAAAGTTGTCATGACCGAGTCTATCGAGTCAATAACAACCCAACTATTTATCTAGTCATACTCCTACTTTATCTAGGGTTATGTTTATCAAATTGTTATGTAAATCAAACCCTAAATAGGGTATTGTAATCTCTATATAAAGAAAGAATCAGTGATCAATAAAACTGTGAAAACCTTTCACCAAAAATATTAGGTTCTGTCTTGGTATCAGCCAGGCAATTCTTTAACCACGCAAACCGTAACCCTATTTCTTATATAGTTACATTAAAAAAAAAAACAAATCAGATGAATTTTTGAAGACAGTTACATATATAGTCTTTCTAAAGAACAACAACTTTGAAGCTTTTCAATGGCAGGAACTTGAGAAGAGATATGTTCATAAAAAAAAAAATAAAAAAAAATAAAAAAAAATCAGATGAATCTTTGAAGACAGTTACATATACAGTCTTCCTAAAGAACAACAACTTTGAAGAGGTATTCAGACTATCTCACACTACCATTTGAAGAGGTATTTCGACTATCTCAGACTACAACCTTGAAGAACAACATGAAGTTTGAAAAATGAAGATTTGAAAGGGCTAGCATCACCAAGGTTTCATTATCTCAGAGACAAGTTGAACATTCGAAACTCATGCACAACTTGCGGGAGGATGTTAAGAATAAAGTTGTCATGACCGAGTCTATCGAGTCAATAACAACCCAACTATTTAGCTAGTTATACTCCTACTTTATCTAGGGTTATGTTTATCAGATTGTTATGTAAATCAAACCCTAAATAGGGTATTGTAATCTCTATATAAAGAGAGAATCAGTGATCAATAAAACTGTAAAAACCTTTCACCAAAAATATTAGGTTCTGTCTGATGTATCTGAAAAACCGGTGTTAGAACTTAATCTATCCTGATATCTCTATCTAATTGTATGTTAAAAGAACTTGATCATTTAACGAACTTCAACAAAGCATTTAAAGCATCATGTGAAAAAATCGACAACCATGGTGGTGGGTGCACAGAATGCTAGAATATGGGGTGCGTGTAAATTGACAACAACCCATATTGGGGTGAGTACTCTCACCATACCATTCTGTCTTCTTCTTCTTCTTCTTCTCTTTATATTGTTGGTTGTTTAATTTCTTCTTCCTGCAATCTCATCGATTCAAATCTCCCGCAAACATTGTTTCTACTGATCTCTGTCTAAAAACAAGAAACAAACTCTACTGTTTATTTACATCCAGCTTATCTTTCCCCATATTAATATCTCTTCATTTATTAATTTCTATTCTCAAGATTTTTCTGCAAAATAAAGGAATTAGAAAGAAAAAGAAGAAACAAAATGGTTGATTAGTCTTAATAATTGGTATGAGCGGACTCAGAAAAGCTAGCAGGTAACACAAATTTCATCTGAAGCTCTCTATACAATTTTATATCCATACTCTAATCTATGAAAATATCAATCAGGTTCCTGAATTACTTGCTTGTTTAGTCTTTTTGTTTAAACTACTAAGCTCCCGATTAGTCTAAAACTGAATGCGGACAATTGTCCACAGGGTTTGGCATAGTAGGGTCCGAGTGTAAATACGCAAGCGCTCCTGCAATCTCAGATGCAAACCTGAAACGATTCTGCCATGAAACTAACGATTCGCTGTCTTCCCACTCTATCTGGAGATGGTTATCTCAAAGTGCTTCTGCTTCTGCTTCAGCTTCAACTTCATTTGCTTTCTCTGATAATCGGATCAATGTATCTGGCACACAGCTTGTGCGTACATCCAGGACCATGATCAAGCCCAGGCCCGGATAAGTCCTTGAATCTTGCCAACATCTTTGTCTCTAACAAGGATTTCTTCACTGTTAAATATGACCAAGGAATCGCTCTGGGAGAAGTTTGTGATCTAGTATGAGCAACAAGCTCCTGTAATATTGAAGGGTTGCCACTGTTCCCAAATGGCAAGGCGGTTTGGCTGCCACCAATGCTTGACATATTTCAAATGGAGTTTCGTGGCTGATGTTTTTGTCAAGTTATGCTTTGTTTTTTCGGGAGATCGGTGCTTTTTACCTTCGACTTTGTAAATTGTAATGTCATAATAATAATGTACGACATAATGTCAAACACGTTCTTAATGAGAAAAATTAAATTTTTGCATAAAGCACTTTGTCCAAGCCCAAGGTCTGGGAAGACCATTACAGAAGGATGATTTTTTTTTCTTCATGGTTTGTATATGTTGCGGATTGCTGCATTTATGTGTTGGCAATCTTAATCCATGGACTTCATCCAGAATCAACTGTACACAGAAACACGAGCTAGGGGAGGGCTTACTTTGACAAAAGGCAACAACATGGGCCATATTGCATCTGCTGGACCGAGTCTCCCACTAAACTTTGGCAACAACAATGGACCATTTTGTATCATGGGCCTGGCACTGGTCGAGATATTTAATTTCTTTCCGCCTAACAGCTTTGGCCACAGCATGACCTGGTGTGAAAGTCTGTATCCCCCCAGTGAAAGTCAGTTTCGGTACACTAGCCTTCACGACCTTGGGTGAACTTGGGGATGAGACTGTAGAATTCTTAAATAGGTTGAAGAACCACACCGCCAGACATAGTGCCAATCCTAAAATAGGAAATTTTCTTTTCCATCGAATAGGGTTAGTTATTCAAAAAGCGGTTGGAGCACAACTTGTGGCTAGACTCCCAACCAGCTTTTTGTCAAGATAATTGTATGTGTTACCAACAAAGAAAGCTTCAATCTTTTTTAATTTCATGTTTTGTATCATATTCAGCCTTTGGATCCCATCCCTACATTTTGTTTCCCCAAACCCTAGAAACATTTAGTTCGTTGGATTGTCTCTTTCGCTTTTCCTTGTATGAGTTCCTAATCTATTTCCTTCATTTTCTCTACATTTCTTCCTACTCAGGCGGCCGCCATCGATAGATTCTTTGAGAATTTCTTTATTGATGAAGAAAAAGATCAAACCTAAAATCTAATTGTTTCGTTGATTCAATCTTGACGTTACGATATTTCCTCTCAAGAATTAAACAAGCGTTTATGATGGCGCCTTGTAGCCTGATGTAGAATTGCATAAAGCAAAAAATCTCTTAAGACCTCCATGTTCATCAGGTAATGATCCACTTCCTTGATCCACATAATTTCCTTTCATTTACAGTTGTGAATTAGTTTTAACTGCCTTGCATTTGCTTTTGATCTACAGAAGTATTGTTTCAGTCTACCTATACTCAACACATCTAGCTGACCAAATTGATCCATTTTGTTTATTTCCTTGTGCTATTCTGATCTTGTTGTGGCTGAATTGCATAATGAATTTTCCTCTCACAATTCAAGTAATCCTTATTCTCACTTTACCACTAATCATTTTCATGTAGATTGATATTGATTCTTTAAGCAAACTAACCTATGTTTTGTTGTTGATAGGCTTTGGAAAACTACATCAGCTCAAATCTTAATTCGGTTCTCAAATCAATCTGCTGAGGATGAGTAGTTTGTTCATAAGCTCCTTTCGAGTTGTCAAGTTCTTTAATGTCTTATAATACAGATATATTTGGGTAAAGATGATGTTATGGGTGTAGATATATGGAGGCCTTGAAAAGAAGCACATAAACCATGTAAAGGTATGCTGTTTTCCAGTTGTAACACCTGTCTGAAAGTTTGTTTGAATATGCTTAATGTGTTCCTCCTTAGTCAGTTCAATCAGATGATGTTTGTGACCATGTATTAGTGGATAACCCTGTAGTCCGGAAATGATAACATTCTCATGTGACAATTTTAGCCACTTAATCCCCTGTCATTCAGATGGATCATTCTGATAGTTGCAAGGGGCTCCATTATTCTTTTATATATGTCATTGCAGTGTACTGCCTCATTTGCATAGTACATAGAAGCGTATTATATTAGCCAATGTCTGTATCACTAAATTGATTATACCTATCACATTAGAATAGAGTGCTTCACTAAATTAATGAACTTAAGAAGTCTTTTTAAGTTAATTCATGAAGTTCAAGAAAAAACCTTTAGTCCTCTTTTTTCATATGAGTTAATTCATGAAGTTCTACATTAATGAACTGTCTCTCACATTGTATTACAGGGGAAATGAACTGGCTGAGTTTCTAACGGATAATAACCTCAATGGCGACCTGAAGAATGTTTGGAAATCAACGGGTTTCCTAGTTAGGCCCGTTCCATGTTTAGTTTGGTTCCATAATTATATTAGGAAAGAGTTTGAGTTTCCTAGTAGGAGACTAATTTACTTGGTGGCCAAGTTTGTATTCTCTATATATAGGACTATAATTGTGGGTGTAGAGATATCCAACCTGGAAGAGTGGTAAAGCCTTGTGCTTAGGTTTTCGGTCTCTTTGTTAGGGAGGGTCGGTGCTACCGTGAGGGTCAATATTGGTGTGAGAGAAACTTGTAGAGAGAGGGTTTGATGTTCAAGTGTGTAGGTTTAGGGCTTTGCCCTAAACCGGATTTCTAGAGTGTTTCCATGTTTCTCCTCTGT
>JAJJMA010314978.1:0-13832 GCA_023529015.1 Papaver nudicaule
TATATATATATATATATATGTATATATATATATATACTGGTTAATTAAATGTGAAGTTTATCTTCAATTTGGGTATAAGTGGGAGCTGTAAGATGGGGTAGGAGGTGTTAGATTGAAATAAAAACATAGAAATATAAGTAGAGTTTTAGTTGAAGGAGGAGGATTTTAAAGAGAGAAGAACATTTAGGTTATCTTAAATTGTTGATGGGTGGCCATGGATTATGATGGAGAGGTTGATTATCAAAGTAGTGATAGTGGGTTAAGAATGGCCAGATATTAAAGGTAAAGTCTACAATCGATTCTAGTACGATCATTTCGAATTGGATAGCTCTTAGACATTGAATACATTTTAGAAGCTATTATACCTAAGTTTTGAAGTTTATGATAATAACTTGATTTACATGATTTCTGTGGTTGAATTAGATTTACCATAAGACTATATAGTGGTAGGTTATTGAAATGGGTTTCTAAAATGGTATAGTTTGTTCTATTTTGTTGAATATTGAAGAAGATATGATCATTTTAGGGTTAAGTAGCAAATCTGAAATCTAGAACATCAGTGAGGTGCCCTGTTCTAGGCAAATTCTAGGTATGGTAAAGATTTTATTAGATTTTTCTCAAAACTTAGAAATTGGAGTACGTTTCTCAGGCTTTCTATTCATGTATAGCATGATTCAAATGGATCAAAATTGAGTTAGATAGAGCTTCCCAAAATTAGACCCTTGTGCTGTTTTTCCATGAAAAATATGAATTTTTGGCCAAGTATTGATAGAGAAGATGACTGAGTCAGCTGAGTCAGACATCTGACTCACGACTCAGACCGAGTCAGTTGGGTAAACGGGTTTGGTATATGGGTAAACGGGTTTGGTAAATGGATCGGGTCGTGATGACCTCGTTCAACCATATGTTGCCACGTGGCATGTGCCGAGTTGGCGGGCCGGGTCGGGTTGGCCGGGTTGGCCCGTTGGACTATGGTTTGCCCCAGTTGTAATATTCTGATGTGTTGGACTACTTAGATTCCAAATTAGCTTTTGGTCCCTTCTGCAAAGTTGGAGAGCTTCGCGAGACCTTTGAAATGACATATAATCATCTCATTTTGATATGTAGATTATTTATTATAAAATAAATGATTATTAATAAAATAAAGAATAAATAGTAGAAATAAGAACGATTAGTAGTTTCACTTAGATATTAATTATGAACTCGTAGAATATTATATTGTACTTATTATATGAGCCTATTGGCTATTCATTGAATGATTGTGTGATTAACAATTAGTTTGTATTAACAACGAATAGTACAAAAGCTGAACCAACGGATGAAGGACTTCGAGGTAGGAATGGCGTGTCATCAATCGAGGTGGGAACTCTTATACCTTTATCGTAATCATTATGTAATTTACATTTGTATCATAGCATGTTGTGTGTACTTGGTTGAGCATGTTGTTTGATATGCGTCTTCGGTTTCCCCGCGAGTAGTGTCTGTGTTTTTACACGGCTTCTCGCTAAGTTGAGTAGGACAGGGAGAGTTGCTTGAATATTATTAGTAGGATAGAGAAAGCTATCTGAATATTATTAATTGCCGAACGGTGCGCCCGTCTAGCTCTATTTTATATTATGTCGATAGTAGGGCAGAGAGAGCTGCCTGGATATTATTAGTAGGGCAGGGAGGGTTGCTTTGATATTATATATAAATATTTTATTTGGGGAATCTGGCGTGTGCATATCATCATTGGTTGATCGCAGAAGGTTGTAGTATGGGATGCAATCTCTGCACTTTCTTTTCCTAACATATTATGTTATAATATGATGACTTGCTGAGTGTTGAGTGCCAAAGGTGTTTGCTGCTTTCTGTAGTAGAACTGTAGAGCATGATAATGATTACTTGAATGATGTACATGTTTCCACTGAGCACCCCTTTGGGATGATGTGCTCACTCGTTTTCACTTCAGTTTCAGTTTTCAGAAAAGATGGTGCACGTGAAGACTTATGTTCGTAGTTCAACGCTTAATCGAGTTAGAGGAAATTTTGTGTAAAGTCTTGCATTTGTATATTCTGTGAAATTGTAACAACAAAAGATTATCACAACTATATCACTTGAGAGGTTTATATTTATGAAAAATCTGAGTGTTTGAGTTTCTCTTAAGTTTCTTCTGTAATTAGGTATTTTTAATTAGATGTTTAGTTTTCTCAATATCTCTTAGTGTAGACTATAAGGAGGATTAGGCGGGGCGTTACACTGCCATTTAGTGTGAGGTGGTTTAGGCCCGTAGAAAATTGTCATCGTGTGGGCCGAAACTCTCTCTGTGTAACTTACTTAATTTTTGTTTTAGTTCTAATTTTGATTGTTTTGTATCAATTATTAATTTTATGATACCAACTTAGGAGAGGGGAGGTAACTCCAATTCCAGATGCACCATCACTGCATCCTTGAGTCGGCACTAAAAAATTGGGGGCTAATGCAAGGACTAATAAAGGAACTAAAGTTGTTCCGTATAAAGATCGACCAACCAGGGGGCCTGTCATCCGTGATGCGCCAAGAGATGATGATTTGTTGGGACCAATAAGAGGTGCTAGATAGGAGAAAACTCATGAAAAAGTTTTCCAAACTGAACTCGAGAGGAGGAATGGGAAGCAGTCGGGCGTTGTCCAAGAGAACAGAAGAAAAATAAAAAGAAAGATCATGCACATGTAGAAGAAGATGGGGATGAAGATGAAGAATAAGCTAAAAAAGGGAAAAAAGCGAGGTGAACATGTTCCTTTGGAAGATAAGTTCCTTGTTCCAGAAGGCGAACCCGATATCGGTCTTCCTCGAGATGGAGGACAAGTGCTCATTGGCTACAAGGACTCATGGGCGTCAGTGATCTATCGCGTGAAGGTATTTTTCTAAACCTTGGTTGTTGGTTTTTGTCCTCTTGTCGATAATTACGTTGTTTTGTATTGATGTTTGTAGGATCATAAAGATGTGGTTCGACTTTTGAGAATTCAAAGCGCCGATGTTTGAAATCTTGAGGATGAAATAGAACCTATCCAATAATTGGTAAGACAATCTAGTTTATATCAAGCGATCATCAATAGACATGAAGAGTATGATATGGTGACGTTCTCCGCTGTTGTTGAGAGGTTTCATACAGAGACTTTGACCTTTCACTTTCCCAAATTTGAGTTGGGTTTCACTACAGATGATCCGAAGAAGGTAATTGGTCTTGAGGTTACTGGGGTGAACCCATGTGCGGAGTATTGTGATAAGACTTGGAATCGACTATATGATTTGGCCAAAACGGTTCTTGGTTGGTCTTCAGACAAGACCGAGTTGGAGTTCCAACAATCTGTTAAAGCGGTAACTAGTAGCGAAATGGGAGGGAAGAGGTCGTCTAAATTCAAGTTGGCTCGTCTGAAAGCCGAGTTCGGGAGAACCAAGAAAGGAGAAGAAGATAGAGAAGAACACGAGTCTCCCTTGCCTCCCTTGGGCCCTGATGACATCAAGCACCATGCAGGTGCGTGCGTACTTGTTGTACACTCTTTATAACAACCCTCATTTTCACATAAACCCGACCGACACTTACGCAAAAAATTTAGTCATTATTTGTGATAAAGAAACAACTACCTTGTAAAATAGTAGTTTGGATATCATGATAGTTTAATTTCTTTCGGTAACATTGTGCGTATGTTTATGAATGTTTTTCTTAGATATGAGTGGTTTTGAACAATTGATTTTTCAAAATGGTAGATGGGCAAGTTTGGTAACCCCGAAAATACACTATTTTTTTTTGTAAATTAACTTGTGGCTACTAATTTTGAAACATAAAACAAATAATTACTCTACTGTTAAAAAATAAAGATTTTCTTATTGTTGCACTGCGAGAGGTGCATTATAAATGATCCATCTCCTCGAATTACCCACAAATAACATATATCTTATTTTCTAACGCAACTGCAAACACCAATGGCAACTAAAAATGGTACCAGGGTTGAGCTGAAATGAACTTCAAAGACTGGACGTTGGTCCAGCAATGTCTATCACGAAACGATAACGAACATCATTACGTGCCAATCGATCCAACGCTTCATTGATCTGATGTGGTTTCACCATCTCTACATCACAAGTGATATTATATTTGGCGCACACGTTTAACATTTCTTGCGTCTCCTTGATCCCTCCTATAATGCTCCCTTTCACGGTTCTTTTCCCTGTAACAAACATTGATCAGTACAATCGACCAGAGATCCATAAATTTGTTAGAAAGCCAAAATTTTATACATTGCGCCTAAAAGAGTCTCATTCTTACCAAAGATTAAAGGAAATGCAGGTAAATCCATGGGCTTATCTGGTGCACCAACAATAGACAAAGTCCCATTAACTTTGAGAAGCTCCAAAATGGGGCCAAGTGAATGTGTAGCTGACACTGTGTCTAGTATGAAATCAAAGCTCCTCCTCCCGGCCTGCATTTGTTGAGGGTCGGTGCTCACGATGAAATCATCGGCACCTAGACGCAATTTAGCTTCGTTCTCTTTCGCAGGGGAAGTGCTTATAACAGTAACTTGGTGACCAAAAGCCTTCCCAAATTTTACAGCTACATGTCCAAGACCTCCTAAACCCACCACTCCTATCTTCTTTCGTGGACCTTGTTCGAGTAAATTGTTGTCTTTCAGTGGGGTGAAAACTGTTATCCCAGCACATAATAGTGGTGCTGCTGCATCTAGAGCCAAGCTTTCTGGTACATGTACGACATATCTTTTCAACATAAAAAGAGAACCGAATTAGTGAATAGAAAAACCATATCCGAGCAAATCAGTTACTACATGTTCATGGTAATTTCATTTACTACAAACTGTCATACTCAGTGATTTGATGGTGATTTTTTATGATAAGAAGATTCATACAATTTTCATCTATTTTCTTTAACAATTCTTGAGATTTATATATCTTGTTCATTTGGGTAATTTCACTACGGAAGTAAGTTTGAGATTGTGGAGCATAGAAATGTATCATGAGTAAATTCTTCGAAAACATCGAACCATAGGACATTGGAGGAAATTGAAGATATAAAGAATCTGATGGATAAGGCAACACTCTATCCATAATCACAAACACATCTAACAATGAATTTTCATTCCAGGTTTAATAAACGTAATAATTTTATTTATGTAATCTACAATATTTTTGAAAACTAGAGAAGGACGTCTTTAGTAGTGTCTTATGACTAATCGCCAAATTTAGCACTAGTGGTGATTGTGCTAGCTGTTTCTTGGGGGTAAACTAATTGTTAACAAGTAAAATACAAAATTAGTATAAATAAACGAGATTAGGTAAAGATTAAATAAGGTTTAGATTAGATACCTTCTGTCAGCAACAAGCATCTTGGAGTAACCACCATAAGTAACACTTCCATCCCAAAAGATGCCATTGTAAGTGAATTGAAGTTTCTCACAATAGTTTTCTTGAGAATCTTTGCAGTAATCACAGTCCAAACAAGATGCTGCTAAACATCCAACTCCAACTCTGTCACCAACTTTGAATTCTTTCGCATTCTTTCCTACTTTCGTGATCAATCCTGTTATTTCATGCCTGCATCATTAACTTAACGAATCAGAATTTGGCATTTAATCCTTAACCACAATTACAGCCAAAAATACAATGAGTCAGATTCATGCCAAATGCGTATATAAATGTGGAGAACGTACCCGGGGACAACAGGGTACATGGTCATTCCCCAGTCATTTTTTGTGTAATGGAGATCAGTGTGGCACATCCCACAGTATAGTATCTTGATTGTCACATCGTCAACTCCATTCTCCCTAATTGAATGCCAAAAACAACCGAATTAGCCTGCGACACTCATAAACTAAAGACACTAATTAACAAAGATGATTAGGAAACTAATACATACCTTCGCTTGAATATGAAGGGTTTTATAGTTCCTGACTCGTCGTGCGCTGCCCAGCCTGAGACAACTTGAGTGTGGTTTGGGGTACCGATGTCTAGTGCCATTACTATACTGAATACAACTGGTTCTCTTTTGCTTGAGTATGTAATTGCTCTTTCTTCTTCAAATGGTATACTTTTTAGCTTGATGATCTCCACATCTCTGAATTCCCCATATTTATAGCAAGAGAGGTTAGTGAATTACAAAACGGAGTCCAAGTAGCCAGGATTCTTGCTTGGAACTTACACGAGCCACCCCGCGTTATTCTAGTTTGTCTCATCTGTAAAGAAAAGACTTCTAGAAATTGACACACCAACAGTAATAATTCAATGCATTTCATTAACAAATGATGATTCAGAGTGTTACCGTCACTTGGAATATTTTGTTTTGGCCATATTCATTTCCGCGTCTCAAGACTCAACCACTACTACTCTACTAGTCAAACCAACCATAAACTTATGCCTACCCTTTTATTTTCTAGACATTTTGTGTATTGGCCTTTTGCGCATGACTTTCACTTGACTTTGTTAAGTGTGCTTAACTTGATTTCCTAATTGCAATGTTGACCTCTAAGTGTACTAGTAAGTAAAAATCAGTGACCAATTTAACTATATTCAGCTGGTCTAATAATAATCTGCCCAATAATGTGCCATGGCAACTATAGACTGAGTTTTCAACATCCATTGTTCGTAACGTCATTTACACTTACCAACCTTCTTGACTTGAAAAATAGTCCTTGGGAGAAAATACACGTACAAATTCCCTGAAATTTCAACTTATTTACTTGACTTGACGTGACCTGACTTATGTGAGTTTTGTACTTCTTCCTTGATTTTTCCTTTGAAAAACCAAGAGAAAATCATTGAGAGTCTATGTCTGAACCGTCCAACTTGTACCATGATTTAATTTCTGGGAATTTCGTTCTATTCCTTTCTTTCGTGGAAAATTTCAATTCTTAAGTTCAAAGTTCTGTTGATGTAAATACCATCATAAGTTTCATGGAAAATAATAGTGCCAATCCGCACACTTTTGTGTTGGTTCAGTGATGAATACTTATACAAATGGACAGTACTGGTAGCGTGCTACCAAAAAAACAAATGGACAGTACTGGTAGCGTGCTATGGAAATACAGGTGAAATCATATTCCTTAATGGTTCAAGTATTTGATGTTTGCTCCTTATAAACATTATTTTTCCTCCCTAAATTTGGCCCCATGAATGAGTATTTGGCCCCATGAAAAAATAATTCCGGCGGATTTTATATAGCAAAATCGGAAAACCCCTTATAAAAGAAGACTGTTTTACCCTTTTTCAATTAGTTGTTAATTAAGTGATTAAAGTCTAAACAAGATTAATTAGTCTTAATTCTCACATTAAAACAAAATTAAAAATGATCAAATATGAGAATCACCCAAGTTTTTGTAACCAAATCTTTAATCTGAACAACTCACAATCGGTCTATATATAAAGTTGCATAAGCCGTTTATGCTTGGGTTCTCGAACAATCGGTATATAATGTTACCATAATACGCCAATTGTAGTTAATCTGCCCAGAAATTTAAACAAACAATCGGTGTACACATACACATTTATTGGCCGATAGTTGAAATATAATCGGTGTAAATTAATGAACATAAAGGACGATTATGTGTACACAGGAGATTCAAATACTTGAGCATTCTTAATCGGTGTATCTGAAAACCATCATCTAACGATTTGAAAAAATGGATTTTCTTGGAAGTCGATAATCGTTTTTGGAAAGCAATATTATAGAACGATTGTCAATACGTTCGATGTGTACACCAAGGTAGACCGATTAAGACATAAAAACTGACAGAAATCTAAGTACACAACCCACATTCCTTCACATAAACTAGCAACCAAAGTTAGCATCCTACACAAACATACCAAAGAAGTTTAAAGTCGACACAACCAAAGTTAAACAACATAACGAACGAGTTTTAAGTCAACATAACCAAAGTTAAACAAGTGTTTTCAAACTATTTAGAGTTTAACCACGACCACGACCTCTTCCACCACCACGAGCACTACTACTACCACCTCGATCTTTTTTAGCTGGTGGTGCTTCTTGTGTAACCTCACCACCGCGACCACCACGACCTCTTCCACCACCACCACCACCACCACGACCTCGTTTAGGTCGTGGTTCTTGTGCTTCCTCGTGAGCAGCGCTTGTTGTGGCTTCATTCCCCCTTGTCTTGCGCTTTGGCCTCTCCGGTGGTGGTTCTTGAGATTGTCCAAACAAGTCTCCTCGTCTTTTATTCTCCAGGTTCAACAATTGGTCAAGAGCTTTCTTCAAGATCCTCTCAGCCCTCCTATCTATACCACCTTTCGCAATCTCTGAATGGAACTCCTTGATCATTTTGCCGACTCGAGGTCTCTGTTTTCAATCATACAGCATACACTAAGTACATATATATAATGATTAAAGTTAATAGGACATAAGCGAATACTTACATATACATCGACGGCTTCTTTTAGATCAGCAATCAACTTTCTCTTTTCAGGGCGTATGACATGAGGATGGGAGCACATCTTCAACCACTTCATATACTCAGGGTCGACCCAATCATTCGGAGAGATAGGAGCTGGAAGATGAAGCAAACGCCCACTTCGTTTGTCCCAATCAGTGGATGTACAAGGAGGTTTGTGCACAATGTCAATTGCAAGAGGATAGGCTTGACTTTTTTTATCTAAGTCACCCAATCCGAACGTTGTCTCAATTGGTTCCTTTTGTACACCACCACACTGACGAGCCACTCTCGTCGGATTGTAGAAAACATATCTGGTGGGGTGAAACAGAGGTCCAAAGTACCTTTGTATGCGGCTACTAACACTCTTTCCTTCTTCTCTCCTTTTAATGTAAGGATCGAAGACAACTTTCTCGACATGCAAGTTGTCCAATCGAGTCCTAGTCTCTATCAAAGTTTGTTCTTGTCCTGAGGGCTTCCCTTTGTACATGTATTTGCTCCCTAGATAGTCACCCTCTTTCCAATGAGGGTTCGGCTGCGCCCTTTCAGCAAACTCTGGGAAGTGCAAATATATGAACGCCTACAAGTGAAGCATGGAGTATAAGATACTAAGTATACTACCACAAATAGGATGACGACAAATGAATGCACATGGATTACCTGAAGTATAGGCATACTGCCCCCGATTTGATCCTTCTCCACCCTAGATGCTTTTTCCATCTCATTCAACAAGAATGCAAGACACGCAGTGCCCCATGAGATCTCATTCAACCTACCCAAGTCAGCCAAAAACTGCACATAGGTGGCATTCACCCGAGAACCAGATGTGTCGGGGAATATGACACTTCCCAAGATGTAGAGAATGTACGCAGTGGCTGTCGCAGTGACCCGCTTGGGATCCAACTTGCTCTCCTCATGAAGCCGCAGAGTCCCCCTGAATTGGTCCCTCAGAGATTTCAATTGGAATGTCTTCGACCTTTGAACTCCGGAAATCATCTCTGAATCGGTCTTCGCCTTGTCCCAACCAAATTTGGCTTCGGTAAAACCATAGATAAGCTTCCAGTCAAGGTCATTGGCGAAGGCGGAGACCTCGGGTGCGTCTTCCACGTCCTTGAGGAAGTCCATGTCTTTGGTAAAGTCGATGCTCCTAACTGATTTGCCTTCAATGCTTAGACCTGTAATCTCATGAGCATCATCCGGAGTGATGGTCTTCTCGCCAAACCAGGAGTGCATAGAATATGTCTCCGCATAATACCTCTCAACGAAGGCAGAAACAAGTGGTTTGTCATATCCTATGGTGGAAGTACTGGCAATGGCAGGATACAACCCCGAGTTCTTGACGATCTCGACCACTTGAGGGGTTTCACCGCTAGCTAAACACTCCTTCAATGCTTTAGGATCCTCAGGGCGTGCACCTACCCTTTCCAAGGGCCATTTTTTCATCTTTCCCGACTCCGATTGGTGTTTAAGAAGACGTATTGCATCCTCGTGGTCCTACAAAACATATCAATATTTTGTAACATGAAATTGAGTTATCTTGGATGAATAAATGAAGAAAAAGAAAACTTAATGAGATACTTACGATGGTTCTGTAGAAGATGTTTGCCCAACTACCCACATAGCCCCATAAGAGGTACATATTATCCAAAGGTGCATCGAGCTCCTCGTCGGGAAACATCTGCTCTTTGGTCGGCATGTAACTCCTCATTGGTACTTTAGCCTTCTTTTCTTGAGCCCCATGTTGTCCACCCTCTTGTTGAGCTCCCTGTTGTCCACCCTCGTGTTGTATTGGTTCTTGGGGCTGTACAATTTGAAGCGGTTGTATTGGTTGTTCAGGTGCTTCATTCTCGGGCTCTTCCCCCGCCGGTAAGACATCCAATTCTCCACCTGCTGGTTGTTGAACATCAGTTGCATCAGCTGGGGATTTATCTTGTGTTTCTTCAACTGCAGGTGTTGTTGTTTCGGAGATGTTTTGATCGACATCAAGCTGTCTAGCAGCAACTTTACGACTGGCCTCACTCAAAGGTGCACCACCCTCTCTACGGGGAGGCAATCTAACTTGTGTGGCGGCAGGATCTGCAATAGGATCCTGTCTCTTCTTCTTGACAACCTCTTTTAACCTTAGCCTGTGGTGTATTGGATTTCATGTTTTCCCTATAACACAAAACAAGAAACAAATTAACAGTTACACAGAAACAAATCGGCTCAAATAAAATGAAATATAAACGATTAATAATATAAAAAAAAAAAACGGTGGACATTGGTGAAAACATAAACCGATTATATTTTCGTACTTATACCAATCGGCTTTTGTAAGTGTTTATAACCAACGATTATGGAGTCACAGGAAAATCAAGATTTGTATACTACATTAATCGGCACACAAAGTCTTAAACATAAAAAGATTATGAAAGGAAGAAATAAACGATTAAATTCTGGCTCAAATCAGTCGGTTTATTCACATGGAAACAATCAACGATTAAGGCTAAGAAACTTTGGGAATTTTTAGCCTGAAAAATTAATATAATCGGCTTACATAAGACAACATATATAACGAATAACAACTGTTATCGGCTTATTAAACACAAAAGAAAAAACGATTATGGCAGAATTCTTTCGTTGATTATTCATACGAAATTGTAACGATTGTGCCCTAGAATTCGAATAGGCAAATTTCTAAATTTTAGAGGGAAAACTAATCGGTTAATGTTCAATTGAATATAGAACGATGGAAAATAATCGTTTTAAAATCATAAAAACATACAACGATTGTTGTTCCGCTGTAGTTTCAGAAGATGAACACGATGAACAATCGTTGGATTTTGACACTAACATATATGGGTAACAGTTGCGAACTGTCGGGTTGAAAATCATCAAATTCGAGTGAAAAAGCAACCAAATTTCAAATGAAATACCTCATTCGCATCACAAGTGGTGGGCTCTTGTTCTTCTGCTTCTCTTTAAGAGCTTGTAATTCTTCTTTACTCGCTCTCCTCGTTTTCGGGTTCGATGAAGAAATTTGGTAAACTTTGTCTACGTCGATTCCTGATTCTTTGAATGTTCTAGGGTCCGGTCCTTTGTTCTTTTCTCGTTCCATCGCGTTTTATAGAAATTAATCGTAATTTTTTTTTAGAAATCGTCGATTAATCGACGATGTTTGGTTTTGAAAATAAAATGAAAATGAAGTAGAAGAAGAAGAAGAAGAAGAGAATCGGTTTATGTTTTAGGAAATGAAATTTGGTTTAAGTTTTGGGGTTTAATTAGAGAAGCTACTGTGGGGGCATTTGGGTATTTTTGCCAATTTTTAGTTGTCCCATAATCACCTCTAAAAGATAGGTATAAAATTTCATAGGGCCAAATACTCACTCATTGGGCCAAATTTAATTAGGTTATTTTTGAAGCATATCGTACATGCTCTATAGTGTCATAACCTGCGTTTTTTTTGGTGCTAGAGGTCCCCCGGTTTTGTACCCTTCTTCTATCCCTCCTACGTGGAGCCCAGGGTACCTATATACAGACAAATAGAGAACATACATCCAAACACCTAGGCATGCCATGAGGCGTGTGCCTCCCACCACCATCGAGGTGACGATGTCTCGACGGACATGGCTATAGCGTGGTTTCTGTGGTCGCCTTAATCTGGGTTTGCCCCTGCCTCGAGGTAATCAGTGAACCGGTTCATGATCGTTTCACGTTTGACAGGGTACCTATATACGGACACTGAGGCACTCCGTGGGAGGCGTCCCATCACCATCGAGGCGACGATGTCTCCACGGACATGGCTACAGCTGGGGTTTCGGAGCTCGCCTCAATTCGTGTTTGTCCCCGCTTCGAGGCAGTCAGCGAACCGGTTCATGATCATTTCGCATTTGACCAGGGTACATCGCCGGTCTGCATCTGTATTTCTCTCTTCAATTAAATATTGTTTTGACTCTCTTTTTAAAGTCATTTTTATTTTTTCCTCGTGTTACTTGTTCGTTATCAGTGTGTCGTTAGTATTTAGCTTCTTACGGAATTACCGTCCATTTTGGGATGTATTGCCAGAAAACGTGACTCGTCGATAATACCCCGTGGTGCAATATGGTCTGAGTGCGACGGGGATCTTACCCTCTCAGGCACCCCCTTCCAGGGAACTTGTGCCTGGTTTGTTGATGTGGAAGTTCTTGCAGACTAAAATTCGGATAAAGAAACCGTCTAATTGTCAAACTGGTATGGTCCCGGTTCGCTCGTCGTTATTAGAGTAATTCTTGTAAGGTTCTTGTCATTTGCATATTGATATGCTTAAATTTAGCGTGTACTCTTACTTGGTCTGAAATTGCACAGTGGATGCCACATTAGCGGCTCGATGATTCTAGTCCTTTACGACAGCATATCATACACAAATTTCAAAATGAGGAAAGACGAAGAGTGTCGACCACCACGAATCATGACGCTGGTCTCCCAAAGCCTTTAGTTTTAATGAATGCATTGCAAGGCACGGGGGTCCAATTTCTGCCCCCATCCACTATTCAATGTCAATAGCACCATAAGGCACAAGGGTTAATGAGTTGAAGAGGGTGACTCTATGGTTTATAATTTATGATGCAATTCACACCAAGTATCGTATTTCGTTACGTCTCTCGCCTTCATTAACTTCATTACGACCTTATTTTAGACTATTAGGTAAAGCCCATAAGACGTGTTATGGGCTTTACTATTAGGTACTCCAAAATTGATTTAGCCGTGAAAGCCCAAGAACTGAAAAACTGGAATATGGATTTGTATCACACTTCGGATCATGGTTTGTCATGTCAAGTATCGGTATAGTGTCCACTGATACAATACTAATTTACGTGTCTAATCTTGATTCTAAATTTGGGATAAGTTTTTAAAAAAAAATTGAAATTTTTATTAAAATAACTTGGTAAACATCGGACCTCTGGAATTATTATCAGGACTTTGTATTAGAGTGATACATAATGAAACTCTACAATGAGACTGTATCGTCCCCATACAAACGGATAATGATGAGGAACTTATGTTGGTGCTTACTGTTATAGATACGTACTGCAGAATCCCAGATACGACGCATACATCAACCCATGCTCCAGAGTTTTTAGAATTAAGCTTAACAGAGGAAGCTCAGCCAAAAGATGATAATGCCCGTTATAGACTTGGGCTCATCTAGACTTTTTATTTGACTGTAATGCTAGGTAAGCAAGATTACCGGATATCCAGGTGCATAAATGTTTCTATGTTTCTAGCATCATGAATAATGCACACATGTTCTAAATTTGAAAGAAGAATGGTGTATTTTTTATTTATTTTTTTTATTTTATAAAACAGATATTCATTCAACACTTAAACCAAATTGTTATCATTACAAGAGTATCCTGCATAAAATCTACATAGTTACAATATAATGCGGAAGATTGT
>JAJJMA010314998.1:0-12907 GCA_023529015.1 Papaver nudicaule
GACAACTAGCTTGACATACCATTGCTAGTGGGTTTGACCGAGCAATGGCCTAACCCTTTGTGGAGGGGAAAACCCCTCGGGACACGTGTCAGGAATCCAAGAAGCCTAACCGATCCAGAGGAACCAGTGGCGAAGCCTCGGGCCGAACCAAGGAGGAACGAGACTAAACACGACGAGTGAAGACACGAAAGAAAGGAGATTCGGACCGCACCGAGGGACCGAAGCCCTGGATATAATTTTGGAGCATCACCGAAGGAACCTCCTTACTCGACAAGGACTGACACCACCACGATTGAGTCTTTTGTCTTTATTAGCTGTAAACCACCCAAGCTCGGCCTATATAAGGCGAGCTTGGAAAACATTGTAAGGGTTGGATTCTTTTGGGTAGAACCTAAGCGGCAAGAGTGGGATTAGGTCTGTATCTCCTCTGGCTCCTTAGGGTTATAATCCATGTAGTTACAACACTGAAATACATACAAATCTTTATACATCTAGCCTTTGATTACTGTTATTGATATATCTTCGGTATTGTTCTTATGGTCTCCGCACCATTTAATCTTGTTTAAGTAACTGTATGTATGAGTAGATCTGATGGCAGTGGTACCTTATGTACCTATGCAGATTTTCTACTCGTACAGTTTGGCGCTAGAAACATGGATGATTAAAACAACTTAGGGTTTGCCTGTGATTTTTCGGGTTTTCAAATTTTTTTGCATATTTTCTTATCTTTTCAAGAGATCTTCAAAAGCTTGTTTTTCAAAAAGAAGCTCCTGTACCTTAAACGTCTAAAGAACCTTAAAGGCTTTAGCATGTTTAAGGGTTCTATGAGCAAAGCATCAGATGGTAAAGTCATCCATCAAGAGTTTCAAAGCCTTGGTGTGATGAAGCCGATTTCAAAAGGGGTAGTTGATTCTCGTCTTGAACGCTTAACAATAGAGTCTAGCCCTAAGAAAACGATTACGAAAAAATATCTTTGTGTGTAAATTCATTTTAGGGATTTTGAAATTCCTGCTATATTTGGAAATAAATTTCTATAAAAGAAACCATTGAGAAAGATGATTTTTGCTAAAAGACAAAACAGGCAGTTAGGAATATATCTAAAAAGGGCAAATACGACCTGCTTTAAAACTCGCCTGATAAAACCGTTGCAGTGTATAGACTTACATGGCCGACATAGTACACTGCAGTAGCCGCCTTGGACCTCACAGGTTTTTTGGTCTTCTGACAGGTTACCACCAAAATGGCTTCAAAATCTAACCAGGCTCCGAAGCAGCGGGTAAGATCTTCGAAGCAAGGGACCGGATCCTCGAGACAGCATTACACCAGATTTTCGACAAGTAAAGGGTTATCCCCCGAGGTAGCGGCCAGCACAGTCCAACACAGAGAACAAGTAAATGAGGACGAAGTGCATGTAGAGGATTTAGGCCCCGAGGGAGAAGGATTCCCAGAAGGCGATGAGTTACCTGAACAGCAAATACGAGAAGAAAACGGAGAAAACGACGAAGAAGAAGATGAAGCGGCCGAATCTGACGATAACATGCCCGAACACTAGCCTACCGAAGAAAATTCGGCGAGAGCTGCATGATTTAGAAAGTTAATTCTGAAAAATAGAAAAATAAAAAAGCTAAAGAAGCAGCTGGCCGAAGCAAACAAAAAGGTGGCGGAAAAGTCAGCGTCAAATTACAAGGGAGGCAGCGAAGGACACTCTCGTCCAAACAACGTAACTCAATCGAAGGAACACTCCGTGTCCAAAACATAATCAAGACCAAGGGCACTGGCATCACGGTATCGAGCAAAAGGACCGAACCGGGAGCATGCATGAAGGAAAGCATACAGATACTCAGCGACGGTAACCAAACGAAGAAGGACACCAAAGCTAAGGCCCTACAACAAGTAATGTTGGATCAAATCAAGGCACTTCGAGCAGAACTTTTTGATAATCGAATTCAATCAAGTGACAGGATCAAGCTCACGCAAGCCATGAATGACGTCAACCGCTCTCCCTTAAGCCCAGAAATCCTCTCATTGGCAATTCCAATAAAGTGCACAATGCCCACCTTCACATCCATCTTCGATGGTTCGGGAGACCCAACTGTGCATATTAAAATGTATCTCCGAGTCTTTCTGGCTTACGCTAATAGAGATGAAGTGCTCTGCAAATATTTCCCCTCTAATTTGAAAGGAGAAGCCCTTGCTTGGTATGATAACCTCGCGGCCGGCTCAATCTCATCCTTTGAGGAGTTGTCCAAAGTCTTTATACTAAACTTGTTATACAGCAATTCCTCCAAACCAGGGGTAGAGAAGCTATTCAGCATTCAGGTGCGACCAGGGGAGTCTACTAAGAGTCTGACAAGCAGATGGACCGAACAATGCGTAGAAGTGGGAAATGGAGTTACGGAAAAGGACAAAGTACGAGCATTCCTCAACGCTCTGGATAAAGATCACCCTCTATATGATAGACATTTCTCAAAGAACCTCGAGACGCTACAAGATCTCCGAAAATACCAAAAGGAGTGAATTACCTTGGAGGAAATCAAAGAACAAGCAGCCTTGGGTAAGGAAACAATTTTAAAGCAGGTCCACTCAATACATCAAGACCAAGGGCACTGGCATCACAGTATCGAGCAAAAGGACCGATCCGGGAGCATGCATGAAGGAAAGCATACAGATACTCAGCGACGGTAACCAAACGAAGAAGGACGCCGAAGCTAAGGCCCTACAACAAGTAATGTTGGATCAAATCAAGGCACTCAGAGCAGATCTCTTTGATAATCGAATTCAATCAAGTGACAGGATCAAGCTCACGCAAGCCATGAATGACGTCAATCGCTCTCCCTTAAGCCCAGAAATCCTCTCATTGGCAATTCCAATAAAGTGCACAATGCCCACCTTCACATCCATCTTCGACGGTTCGGGAGACCCAACTGTGCATATTAAAATGTATCTCCGAGTCTTTCTGGCTTACGCTAATAGAGATGAAGTGCTCTGCAAATATTTCCCCTCTAGTTTGAAAGGAGAAGCCCTTGCTTGGTATGATAACCTTGCGGCCGGCTCATTCTCATCCTTTGAGGAGTTGTCCAAAGTCTTTATACTACACTTCTTATACAACAATTCCTCCAAACCAGGGGTAGAGAAGCTATTCAGCATTCGGGGTGCGACCAGGGGAGTTTACCAAGAGTCTGACAAGCAGATGGACTGAACAATGCGTAGAAGTGGGAAATGGAGCTACGAAAAAGGACACAGTACGAGCATTAATTCCTCAACGCTCTGGATAAAGATCACCCTCTATATGATAGATTTTTCTCAAAGAACCTCGAGACGCTACAAGATCTCCGAAAATACCAAAAGGAGTGAATTACCTTGGAGGAAATCAAAGAACAAGCAGCCTTGGGTAAGGAAACAATTTTAAAGAAGGTCCACTCAATAAACAACTTATCGCTTGAAGAACGAGGACGAGCAATGAACACTCAACCCGGGGACCCGTCGAAGCGAGGAAGACAAGAGGATAACGGTCGCTATGGGAACGAAGGCAAATTCGGAGACGTCAAGTACCATGACAACAAAAAGTACAATGATAGCATAGGAAACAACCCTCAGGGAGAGTTTGAAGGAAGCAGCAGCCAACAAGGACAAGGAAACAGAAAATTCGGGACGGCTAAACCAGGATTTCCTGCCTTTCACGATAGGAAACTTCCAAAGCTTTGTGTACCCATCGAAGATGCTCTTCGGATCATCGAGCAGTCCGAATTTGCCAACGAAATAAGATATCCCCGAAGCAGGGGAAACCAACCGAAACACACAAAAAATTCAAGAGATTATAGTCAGTTTCACAAGTTTTACGGACACACAACCGAGGACTGCGTTACAGCGCAGGACCAAATTTATTTCTTAATAGCCAGGGAGAAATTTAAGCATCTTCTGGAGCTACCTAAACCACCCCCCAAATCAGCCACAGCCTAAGGAGGAGCCAAAGCACGAAGCTTATGTGATTACAATCGACAGGGATATTCCAAGATTCGGAGCTTGCAATTCCATTGTTCACACAAAGGGTCTAGAAGGGATCCAAAGAGGTCGCATCCATAAAAGGGATTTTGAGGGAGAAGAAATACTCAGTGTGATCACAAAGAATCGTCTTGAAGAGTGACAGAAGCAGCCCGTGTTCTTTTCGGCAGCAGACATCCCCAACGAAGGAAGAACGCATAATGATCCCTTGGTCATTACCCTTCAAATGGGAAAGATAGTTATGCCTAAAATACTGGTGGACCCTGGGAGTTCTGTAGATATACTTTTCGGGCAAACATATGACAAGATGAAGGGAAAGAAAGCCGCTTTGGTACCTCAACGTACAACATATTCGGTTTCAACGGAAAACCATCAACACCTTGGGGAGAGCTAATGATCAAAATTCATGCTGGCAGCCAAAAACAGCCAACCTTATTTGTGTAGTGTACATAAACTCACCTTATAATGCTATCGTGGGAAGGCCATGGTTACACAACATTATGGGCGTAGCATCCACCTTGCACCAAAGAATCAGGTTTCCAACTCCACGAGGGATTGCAGAGATTCCAGGTGACCCTACCGAGCTCGCGCCTGCCATGAAATAGATATTCAGGCAAAAGAACGTAGCAAGGAATGCTCGGGGCAAGCTAAGCACCCAAGGATATCGGATGAAAGCATAGAAAAATTCATAGCTGACACCGAAGCTGGAATGCCAAGTGTGAAACAAGACAACAGCGAAAAGGACCAACTTCCCGACAACAGAGAACAGTTCCTCGTAGCAGCAGGCAGCCTCCAGACTCTGAATGAGCAACTAGGCGAGTCCAGCGAAGGCAAAAACATTCAGCAAGAACCCTTCTGGGCAGGACCATTCGGCATAGAAAGGCAACTTGGGAACGACGCGTATAGCTTGATCAACCTCGAAGGCCAGAGGTTAAAAACCCCGGTGGAAGGGAAGCACATGAAACACCTAGTCTGAGAAAACAATTTCTTTTGTAAGCAGTACCCGAAGAAAGATTTAATAAATGAAAATCGCACTCATTGATGCAACTCCCTTCGGAATCAAACTCCAGATCCTGTCAGGACGGGTAAAAAATCCCGCCTGGCTAGGCACAATCGCAAAGGCTGTAACGCCAAAGGCAAAAAACGCCAAACAATAAATAGGCTGTAACGCCAAAGGCAAAAATCGCCAAACAATAAACAGGCTGTAACGTCAAAGGCAAAAATCGCCAAACAATAAAAAGGCTGTAACGCCAAAGGCAAAAATCGCCAAAACATAAAGACCTCGAATAGCAGGAACAGAGCCGATCACCATATAAATCGTAAGGGCCCTACGAGTTATATGGCACGGTCCTCTACCCACAAGACACCCCGTTAGCGGTGGGCACCTTGAATCAAGGCTACATAAGCTGATGATGCATTCGTACCCACTACCAAACGGCCACGAGGACCTCACGTTCTCGGGCGCCGAGGGGACAATAAATGGGATTAACATCTACCTATAGAGGAAGATGGAACCCCGAGGCAGTTGATTAGCTTGCATTTGTGAAAAATGATAAGTTATACAAGCCAAGGGACCTCCTCCAAACAAAAACCATCCTTGAGGAGGGGCATAACAATAGAAAAATAAATAAGTAAATTCTTTATATATATATATATATATATATATATATGTATATATATAATCAGTGCAGGGCATGAAGTACGACAACAAAAAACGCGTGTCTAAAACAAATGTCTCGGACGCAGCCGAAAAAGGAAAAGAGCTAAAGGCCTCCGCTAAACACAAAGAAAAGCGTCATCAAGAACTTCCATTTCCCTCACAAGGCACTTGTCAACTTACCACCTTGGGACCGAAGTTGAGAATAAGTTGGGGCCCGAAGGAACAATTTCCGCAGCACTGGCGATTTCCTCCTCACTTTCCCCGTCACTATATTCTCGAGAAGGTTCTCGAAATAAATAATGATCCCCTTTATCAAATATAGTACCTGGGGCTTGGCAATCATGCGAATCAATCTCTTCATCAATTTCTTCCTCACTTTCCCCTTCATTATACGCCAAAGCTGGTTCTTGAAATAAGTAATGGTTCTCCTTATTAAAGGCAGTACCTGGGGTTCGGCCAGCAGACCACTTAAAGGAATCATCACGACTTTGGGAAACACTATCCACCATACCAACAGTCTTTCCCCCAAAACCATGCTCGGAGCTATCCTTCGAACAATTGACACCATCTCTAGGACCCTCCTCGGGACCATGATCGGATTTGCCTGGACCATCATGGGAGCCATCGGCAGCATCGCCAACATCCCCCGAATCACCACCTTTAGAGTCATCATCGGCATCATCATCATCGTCGTCATCATCACCAGGCCCATTCAAAAACTTTTCCAGTAAGCCTCTCTTCCGAAGTTCATCCCTAGCTAAGGCCACATATACCTCCTGAGGGAGCAAATACTTATCAATGGGGGATATAACATCCGAGTCGTGCGCACCAATAGGACCGTAAGTAGGTTCAATGCCAATGGTTCTGAAAAGAGAGCGACCGTGCTTTCGACATGCCATGCTAGTAGCAAAGGCAGTAGTTAAAGCAGATCGGGAAAGAAGCTCTTCGACAGCTTGACCATGTCTTAGCTCATGGTGCACGAGAGCAAAGCCAGTCACTATGTCCCTTACACTCGCCTGGCAGTTAAGACGAATTTTTCGCTCTTCGGACAGCTGCTCAGTGAATCTCGTTACCTCCTCGGAGCGGCGCTTACGTTCAAGCTCAAGTTCTTGATAAAACTGCTTCATATTGGCAGAGCGACGTTGACGTTCTTCGGATAACTCTTGAGACAACTGTTTAACCTTGTCTTCGGCCTCCAACTTTCGCTCGGACTCATTCACCAGCTGATTTGAGGCATCGTGCCTTACCGCCTCGGCATCAGCAACATGTTTCTTCAAATTGGCTTCGATGCCTAAAAAATAACACAAAACATAAGAATGACAGGGCAACAAAACTCACCCAGGGATACGAAAAGCAAAGAAAGTTGGGTTAGTACCCTACTCTCTTTAAATATCACATATTCAGAAACCTCGTGCTGATTAGTGAAACGAGACACCGAGGCATTCTTTCTAACATCTTCAGAAGTGATGACCCCACTTTTGGCTAATTCTATTCGGTACTCATCTATGAGGCGAGCAGAATGGTCTTTCGACTTGTTAGCCGAAGCAAGTTCCCGACATATATCATTACAACTTCTTTCCAGAAGATCATATTTTTTGACCAAATCATTATTCACATTCTTCAGAGCAGCAAGCTGCACCTTTAAATTTTTGATGTCCATCTAACTTTTCAATCGGAACCCTACCAGAAGTACTGACCGATCTCTCCGAGCGAGCTTCATATCGTTCCACTATCAAGCGATCCACATCTAGTTGGAAAAAATGATTCTCTCGGGATAGCAACGTGTTTCTATTTTTAATCTCCTCAAGAAGGCATTCGGCCTGATCCCCTCTTTTTCTCTCTTCTACAAAAAGGCTTTCAGCCTCTTGCCTTCTCGCTCTATAATAATTCACATCTTCTAAATCTTTGTCCCTTTCCTCCAACAACCTATCAATATCACTTCGATAGCTCTTGATACTTGAGGCAATCTGAGACGATTGTTGACCCTCTCGAAGCCGATCAATAAATAATCTGGCCTCTTGAAGTTTTTTCTCGCTTTCCCCCAGCTCGGCTTTTAAAAAGCAAGCAGCAAATTCGTTCTTAGCACAGCGCTGCAAAAAACAGATGTAGAAAAGAAATCAAAGAATAAAAAGACTTACATATCGAGTGTCTTTTCGCTGCAGCACTGCGAACTTTCTCTTGAGCCAACTCCTTTTGCATCCGGTAAAACTCTCGCTCATGATATTCTGCCTGGCCAGCTTGATCAAAGTTATGCGCCAACAGTCAAGAGGCATGGTAGTCTCCCTGACAAAAAGGTTGCGAATAATTAAGATGACAGTCTCGACACATCGGCATATGGAAAATAAACATGAAAACACAACTCACTGCTTGAAGAATAGCCAAGCTCTCCTCGTAGGACAAGGGTGGATGACAAAGATCGTACTCGGCCCGAGGGCAGTCGCCTCCGATGATATCACCCAGCTTCTTGCAGAAACCTGGATCTAAAGGATACTCCACGGGATCCAAGGCATAGGCTTCAAAGCGAGTTGAAACCTCGGCAGTAAAAGCACTAGGGTTATAATTTTCAAACAAGACCTCTTTAAACCTCTCGGCAGTATAGGACTGCCTATATTTACTAGCATAAATCGGAGCAGGCGGAAACTTCGAACTTTGTGGAAAGCTGGCAACGAGTTCTTTGGAAGAATCCATCTTAACATATGAACCATCTTCTCGAGGAACAAGAAGGGCCACTGGAGTGACAATTTTCTCCGATGGAAGAATAGAAGTCTCACCAGTAGCATTCGTGGAAATTACCATTGCTGAGGCAGAGGCGCCAAGGGCAGCTCTCGGCGTAGAAGAATTTGAAAGAACAACGTCTGAAGCAGCACTAGTCTCAGAAGCTATAGGAACTACTATAGCCGAGGCAGAGGCACCAACGGTGGTAGTAGGCAAGGTAACCCGAGGGCTCGCGATACCCACCTCTTTAATAACCATCTCAGTTGCCTTCGGCGCTGATATTTCCTTACCAACACTCGTAGATTCCTTCGGAGGTCTCGTAATACCTCGATGACGTCCAGTCTGAACTCCTTTAAGAATTGTTTGCAAAACAGACTTTTTCAGCGGCCGTGAAACTTCTGAATTTCCCCCATAGTTAAAGTTCATCAGACCGTGACTAAGGTTTAGGGCACTTAAAAGCTGTCCCTGCAGATAAGTGAAAAAGAAGGGGTACCGAAATACTACCAACTTTTCGTTTTGGCTCGTGAGTCTTATGGTAAAAGTCTGGACGATCTCAAAAATCAATATCCAAACCTCTAACTGGAGTAATCTCGACAGTTAGGCAATAACGTACTACTTGGTGCTTTAATTATAAATCAGAGTTATAATGCGGAAAGTAAAAGCACACAAGACACCAAACGTTTTTTAACGAGGAAACTGCCTTGCAGAAAAACCTCGGGACCTCGTCCAGTTTTGAACACCACCCAGTACAAACTGACTACAAACACTAGCCTACTATAAGACTTCGGTCTGGGATGTAGCAGAGACCAACTCAAGCCCTCCAAGCGAATTGGCTACTGTCGCCTTCCTTACGTCTCTGGATCCCCCACAGATCGTCACGCACTTGATTCCCCTAGCTGACGTCCGTTACAGGCCTAGGAGTTGCTTTGACCGCTGTCAAAGGCTTGTGTCAGCAATACTGGGTTTTAAACCAAACTGTTGACTTATGGTGTAACTATCCTCTATCAGTTTACCATAAACAAGATGACTTCCTTCGGATTGCTAGATCCAAGTCATACGGAAATCTACTTCTTGAATCAGGGCTGACACGCAAACCAAGTAAGAAATGCCCAATTCAAATCTACCTCAGTTATACACGAAGAACCACTTAAGGAACTTATATAACTGGAGCCAACTAGGTCGTACAACACCGAGTGCAGCCGTGCGTTGCTACCTTTCAAACCTTGTTGAGTAACGTATCAGTTCTTAAATAGTAGTATATCAGAAGAGACGAACTTTAGAATAGACAAGAACGTGATCAGGTTACCAAGGTTACAGGTTAATCCGATTTCAACCAAAGATGGTTTCAATCTCCTACCTGTGCTTCCCAACTCTCAAGAGAAGTCTTTATAGTCGTAGGGAGTTCCCAGAGGAGCTGCAACCTATAGAGGATGACTATACCACAACAAGCGTTCACCGAAGTGAAAAGAGTTTACGTTAACTTCCCTAAGGATCTTCACGTATGCTTGATGCTTGTGGTATTTGTCCGTAGACACCTCTATTTATAGCACTCAATAAGATAGGTTGCTTTGGAATTAAGCAATCAATTACTTGTCCCACAAGTTAAGGAAACCCTAAACTTGCCAACCAAGTAATAGAGATTAATCTCAATTGGAATTCTTTTTAGAATTACTGCCAAGTGTTTTGTTGGCTCAAAAAACTTCAAGATAGAAATCCAACAGACCATAGATAATCTTATCTTATTGACTCATTGAGGATCGTTAGATGGAACACAAAAGGTATTTATGTTTTACACAAGTCCATCTAAGAGATAAAGGAGTTTGGAATTTGACTCAGAGTGAAATTCTAAAAGAATATACTCTAAATTCGACAACCAGTGAAATATCCACGTCAGGTTCACGTACTGGTTCGTGAACAAAAAGACATTTCGAACTCAGGAGAATTTCCGAGTCTGGTACGCAAACCGGTTCGGGAACCGTCTGCTGGTCAAATTTGGTCAAATCTGGATTCCGCTGGTCGTACTGGGCTGAGCCAGAACTTAGACGTGAGAACGTCCTCAGCTGTGATCCACATGCTCTTTGCTCAAGAGTACTCCTTTAGATTCATCCATATCCAACTTAACAGTTTGCAAGCAAACCATTGTAATGGACATATGGTGTCGAATCTATCTCATGCATTCTTGATTCACAGTATTCGTGGGATCAAATACTGGTCATGACATAAAGCCATGTTACACAAGAACACGATCTCAATCGCTATTATCACTACTAAAGTAGTCGACTATATTTCGAAAGAAATAGAGAAGTAGAAATAGAAGAATATCCATAAAGTCATAACTCCTACTAACCTTTTGTCGATGAAGAATAATTAATGTCTTCTTTGTCTTCACAGTCTTCGTCTTCAAGGTCTCTACTACTTTGTCTATATCCCATTTCCGAAATCTAAACTCTAGTAGGCTAAATCAAGAATTGAATTTTGACACCTAAAACTGACAACTAGCTTGACATACCAACGCTAGTGGGTTTGACCGGACAATGCCCTAACAATAAGGATCCGTCTTTCTCATGAAACAAATAAAGGCAAGTATGAATACTTCAGAAAAGAACAAAAGAAAGTATTTGTTACCTGCTGCATAGTCTCCTCATCTGCCCGAGGACGCTTTAAGTTACCCGAGGTCTCCACGGCAACACCCTTGCCCTTTCCCAAAAATGAGCGAGATAACCCTCTGTCCTCGTCAGAAAAGTGAATGGAGAACAAGTGATGAGTCTGAAACTCATGCCCTGCATCGAACTCGGTCCGAACAAAGAACCGACCAGAGTCCTTCCAACCTCGGAGTACGGGACCTTTGAGGAGCACAGGCTCCGAATACCAATCTTTGTCCATTGAATAATTCAAGGATTCGGCGAGGATATTTTCGCTGCCTTCCACAGTCCGAAAGCTAACCCCCCAAGGAGCTAACTCGTTATCTAGGGTTAAAAAGGGATCGTAGTGTTTAAAGAAATTCTTGGCAGTAAAGTAGAACTTCGTTGTGGATCCGGGAGGGGAATTATTTTCAGATTGAAGAACCCACTGATTGATAAGGAAAATAGAGCTGCAAGTGAGTTGCATCACTTCTCGAGGCTTAGGAAGAGAACAAAGGATTTGAAGAAACAAAGGATTCAAAGACTTGTAGAGGGGGAGAAGCAACCCTGCAGACATTTGATGAAATGTCACCAAAAGTTTGTCCTCGCCGCACTGATACTCCTCGACCAGTTCTGGAGTCAATCTTGGAGAATCAATGGACTCAATCTGAAAGCCCCTTCCATCAAAATCCATACCATTCATCCTCAAAGAAAGGGCTTCAACCGCAGAAAAAGACGACATAGAAAAGGAAAATGTAGAAAAGAAAAGGTAATATCGCCGGCAGACGGAAATAGCAGAGGCAATTCAGAGCAGAGAAAATGAAGGATGAGAATGTTCAAAAGAAATCAACTTTACCAAAGAAAAAGAGGATTAAAACAAGGGGTCAAGAAGAAAAGGACGGATAGAACGCTTGATGTAAAGATACAAATTGAAGGTTCCACGGAAGAAGAACGCCGACACCGAGAAAGGTGAATACGAAAGGACTAAGGAATTTTTAGAGGGAGAACCGAAACTTAAATAGTGAGAGAAACCGGCGCTACCAGTCAGAAGGTGAAAAGCCACGAAATCCTTGAGCTTAGGAGAATGTGTCAAAAAACTCGCACCTGGCAAGTAGTGGGGATACTTGATAAGAAGGAGGTGGCTAAAACAAAAATTTCCTCTCCTCGCATCTTCGATACAAGGAAAGGAAAGAGGCAAACTGTGGAGGGTAAAACCCCTCGGGACACGTGTCGGGAATCCAAGAAGCCTAACCGCTCCAAAGGATCCAGTGGCGAAGCCTCGGACCAAACCAAGGAGGAACGAGACCAAACACGACGAGTGAAGACACGGAAGAAAGGAGATTCGGACCGCACCGAGGGATCGAAGCCCTGGATATAACTTCGGGGCATTACCGAAGGAACCACCTTACTCTACAAGGACTGACACCACCACGATTGAGTCTTTTGTCTTTATTAGCTGTAAACCACCCAAGCTCGGCCTATATAAGGCGAGCTTGGAAAACATTGTAAGGGTTGGATTCTTTTGGGTAGAACCTAAGCGGCAAGAGTGGGATTAGGTCTGTATCTTCTCTGGCTCCTTAGGGTTATAATCCATTTAGTTACAACACTGAAATACATACAAATCTTTATAATCTAGCCTTTGATTACTGTTATTGATATATCTTCGGTATTGTTCTTATGGTCTCCGCACCACTGAATCTTGTTTAACTAACTGTATGTATGAGTAGATCTGATGGTAGTGGTACCTTATGTACCTATGCAGATTTTCTACTCGTACACCCTTTGTTCAAAAACTAACCCTTCGCATTTTAGTTCCAAATCATTGAAACACCATGGATAAACCATTGTGTCAAGACTCAAATAACTATTTTTTCATTCCTTCTTAATAGGATCAATATATACAACATCA
>JAJJMA010314999.1:0-10876 GCA_023529015.1 Papaver nudicaule
TTTTAGTGACAAAACCAATTTACATATGGATTCAAAAGATATACAATTAAGTACTAACCAGATGTATCTTGATTTCTTGAATTCTTCAACTTCTCCCTTGAGTCTTGATGTGTCGTTTAACTCTTGTTGATGAATTCGTAGACAACACCTACAACATATCCAGCTTAAGCAACCATGAAGGTACGCTCAAGCTTACATGGGTTAATATGCTAATCCCACATGTTGTTTGTGCAAATAGTAAGAATCTGAGCAAACTTTAAAGTCTGTGTATCAAAACTTTTAAAGTGATTCTACTCATTCCTAATATGAAGCTTCTTCTCAGCTTTAATTACTCCCCCTTACTTGATACTTTGAAAAAGTACAGCAAGTAAGCACATGACGTTCTCCCCCTATGGTTATGCACCACAAGAACAAGAACCATATGTATTCTCCCCCTATTTGTCAAAAAAATATGACAAAGTAGTTCGAGACTAGGGTTTCATAAACCTATGAAATAGGTTAAGCTAAGTACTCGCATACCAAGTTTAAGATGGTATAACTAGGAAATCTGAACGAAGATTCCTGAGTTCTCATCTTTTGGAGAAATATAGATACACTTTTCTCCTAATATTCCACAACCACGCTCCCCAAAAAGATTTGTTATTAAGCGTAAGTTAAGTTAAGAACTCTCCCCCATGTGGTGTTATTCAATAAAGAACAACTTACAAAGTCTAACATGGACAAAACAATTTTAATGTTATCCAGTATTCCTTTATTTATAATCTCTTTCCCTTAGCCAAATATTTGGAAAAGAGTATATGATTCCGAGTTTGTGAAAACTCTAAAAATCATACAATCAAAAGTTTCTTGATCGTGAAAAAAGCATAACTTTTGTAATAGACATAACTTTGCATCACTACCGAGGTAATGGAAAAAGCTATGTGTTGCAATAAGATTGAGGTAGACAAATCAGGTATTGCAAACATCATTTATAATCATCTAAAAAGAACTTTTATTAATGAAATAAAGTAGTACATGCTGAAAAATTCTAAAAAGCATGAAAAGGCAAACTACTTTTAGATATAGTTTATATTCCTTAGGCAAAAGTAAGAACAAGTTCTCACAAGGAATCAACTAATCTGATCTACTAAGAAAGAGAAACCTAAACAAAAAGTTGTTGTCTTGCAACTTTATTTAGAATTGCTACTGGAAGGCTGGCTATTTGTTTTGGCATTATAGACTTCACAACACTTGTTGTCAGCAAGTTTCTTGATCTGTCTTTTCATGAGAGCAAGCTCATTCTGTACTGCTTCCAGCTGGGACATGAGCAAAACATTCTTTCTTTTAGTAGCCATTGTGTTGGATTTCATGGATTCATAATCTATGAAGAATCGAAAGACAATATCAGATGATATCTGTACATTCTGATCCAGATTTTCATATTCATAAGCATCAAAGGAATAAACCCCAAGCTGATGATTATGAAAATCAAGATATTCTTTTTCTTCCTTCAGAGTCTCTTCTTCCCTTTCTATCTCTTCAGAGCCTTTGGCACATCTATACTTTTCCATTGAGGTAGAATATCAGAGAAAATACTTGGATGATTATTCCTCAAGTATTGTGGTATTTATATAAGAATACCAAGGAGGGATTGACTCAAATATCTCACACAATTTTGCACACCCAGAGTCCCTTTAGGGTTTGTGTTTGTGTTTTAGAAAACAATAATGTGATATATTTTGAGATTTGAGTGACTCTTTTTCGCAGATAAACACTGTTTTCCGCGTGATTGAGTTTTTGTACAGAAAAACATTTCTGACGATTCGTGAACCGTGTGGATAGGGTTTTTGAACACGTCAGCCTGGTTTAGTGCTTTTATACGTTTCTCAATATGGTTTTTGACTTAACCATCCTTGATCACTCAGGTGCCTATTCTGAGTGGTACTGACCATCCTCGGGGTTTCTCCCTAATTTCATTATTTCCTCACCTTTCAGTACTAAGACAGGGAAATAGTTTCCAACACTTCAGGTTTGAGTGTTGGGGTGAGTATTGGTATACTCACCTGATCTAAACCTACGTTTAGACCTCCTCGATTTCCTTCCTCCAAAGTTATCATAGAAGTTATTGTCATTAAGATATGACTCTATATCAGATGAACTTCAAGATGATTGTCTAGCTCCATGAACCTGTATTACTAGGTCTTTATTAAGCATAATATATCCTGATAACATCTTATTCAGATTATTCAGGCTTATTACATCATTGGAGATTCGAGGTTGATTTCTCTCAGAGTTTTCTCTCTTGGGAATCCACCTCTTAGCGGTCATGGTTGAGACAGGCATCCTATTCCCCATTTCCTGAGGTTTTCTTCTAGAGTATGGAATAATTCTACTATGATTTTCGGTCATAGGTGAGAATCTTCTCTTATCTGTCTTATACCTTGTCCCTGGATAAGACTTAGAGAGTTCAGACTCATTTTTTAGTACCAGATTCAATGTGTGTTGGAGTTGAGAAACTCGTTTTGTCCTCTTTTGGCTAATGCATTCAGTCTGAAGGTGTCCTTTCTTTTTACAGAAACTACATGATTTCTCATGTTTACCTTCATTAGAACTTCTTTTGTGGGTACTGTTATCATCAGAGTGATGAGTGGAATTAGTCACCTTATCAGAGGTGTAAGAAGATATCACCTTCTTTCCAACATTTTTACCACGACGAGTTCTTGTATTTTCTTATTGATTTTCTTTGGGTTTTTCAGAGATTGATTTGAGCCGATCAACTTCTCCCTTTAACTCTTTGATTTTTTCATGAGTAATCATGAGTTCAGATTTTTCAGATTCTGAACTGGTGGGGTTTTGAGGATTATCACTTTTCAGTGTGAGGTCAGATGTATGACTTTTCCTCTTTAGTAGTGAGATCTCAGTGGTTAGGGACATAACCATAGATTCCTGTTCATTGACTTTATCCAAGAGGGAATTTACCTTGGCTTTTAGTCGTGAGATTTCAGAAGCCTGAAATTTCATGAACTTGATGAGTCCACTACTTTCCTTAGCTGCATCTCTTTCAAGATCTGAATCTGAGTCATCTGTAAGAATGAAAAAGTAAGGATTATTACTTAAATTGACAACCTCAGTTGGTTGTTCTCCACAAGATGGTGTTGAACCAGTTGTGTATGAGTGTGTTGGAGTGGTGTACTCTGGTGTAGAGTTAGTACTAGGATCCATAATCACAAGCCGCGATAAACATAGACAGTTACGTATTTTATGTGTTCACCGGCGCTGATACCAATTGAAAAAGCAGGGGTACCGAAATACAACCAACTTTTCGTTTGGGCTCGTGAGACTTATGGTCAGATCTGGACGATCTCAAAAATCAATATCCAGACCTGTTAACCTGAAATTGGATCTCAAAGGATCAGTCCGACACAAGACAAGGTCTTGGTAAATCCAATGGATGGATTGGGGACAATGATCAGGTTTATTAATAACGTACTTCTTGTGTTTGATTTAATTATATAATCAGAGAATATAATGCGGAAAGTAAAGCACACAAGACACCAGAGATTTTTTTAACGAGAAAACTATGACCTGTAGAAAAACCTCGGGACCTCGTCCAGATTGAACACCGCACAGTACAAACTGTCTACAAACACTAGCCTACTATAAGACTTCGGTCTGGGATGTAACAGAGACCAATTCCAACCCTCCAAGCGAACTGGCTACTGTCGCACTCCTTACGTCTCTAGATCCCCCACAGATTGTCACGCACTTGATTCCCCTAGCTGACGTCCTTTATAGGCCTAGGAGTTGCTTTAACCACTGTTAAAGGCTTGTGTCAATAATTTCGGCTTTGCAACCTCAATTATTAACTGTATGATTGAACTGTCCTCTATCAGTTTGACATACACAAAGTGACTTCCTTCGGATTGCTCCAGGTCATACGGAAATCTACTTACAAGCGGGGGCTGACAAGTAAACCAAGTGAACTATGCCCAACTTGTCTCTACCTCAGTTGTAAAAAGAATCACTTAAGAAACTTATACAACTGGAGCTAACTAGCTCTTACAACACCGGGTACAGCCGTGCGTTGCTTCCTTTCAACCCTGTGTGTAACGTATCAGTTCTTGAATGACCTTACATAAGAAGAGAAGGACCGTAGAATAGACAAGAACGTGATCAGGTTACCAAGGTTACAGGTTACTCTGATATCAACCACTAAGGTCTCAATCTCCTACCTGTGCTTCCTAACTCTCAAGAGAAGTCTTTATAGTCGTTAGGCAATTCCCAAGAGGAACTGCTACCTAATAGAGGATGACTATACCACAACAAGCATTCAGCGAAGTGAAAAGAGTTTACGATCAATTCCACAAAGAATCTCCACGCATGCTTGATGCTTGTGGTTTTCGTTCTAGAAACCTCTATTTATAGCACTCAATAAGATAGGTTGCTTAGGAATAAAACAAGTAGTTACTTGTTCCACAAGTTTAGCAAGTGCCCGTGTAAAACGAACTCGTTACTTAACTTGCACACAAGGAAACCTAGATTTATCTCAATTGGAAATCTTTATCATTTATCTGCCAAGTGTTTTGTTAGCTCAAAAACACTTCAAGAATGATATCCAACATACCAGAGATAATCTTTATCTTATTGACACATTGAGAACCGTTAGATGGACCCCAGAAGATATTTCTTGACAACCAAGTCCAACTAAGAGATAAAGGAGTCAGAGTTTAACCCGTGTGAAAATCCCAGAGAATATTCACTTTGGTCGGTTCGGAAACCGTCCATCTGAATCACGACCAAATGCATCGAATTTGAGGTTCACGTACTAGTACGCGTACAAATTGACGATTTGGAACTCAGGAAAAATTCCCAAGTCACTGTTCACGAACGGTTCGGGAACCATCGTCATTCAGATTAGGGTTTAACTAGGATCCGCTGGAAGTTCTGGACTGGGCCAGTTCTTAGACGTGTTAGACGCCCTTGCTCAAGAGTACTCCTTTAGATTCACCCATATCCAACAAGTGATTTGCAAGCAAACCATTGCAATGGACAAATGGTATCGAATCTTGTAAACTTAGTATTCGTGGGAACAAATACCAACATAACACATGGTCATGTAGACAAGAACACGATCTCAATCGCTATTAGTATCTCTACTAAAGTAGCCGACTATTTCGAAAGATAGAATAAGTAGAATAAAAGAATTTCCATAAAAGTCATAACTCCTACTAACCTTTTGTCGATGAAGAATAATTGATGTCTTCTTTGTCTTCACAGTCTTCGTCTTCAAGGTCTCTACTACTTAGTCTATATCTCAATTCCGAAATCTAAACTCTAGTAGGCTAAATCAAGAATTGTGTTTTGACACCTAAAACTGACAACCAGCTTGATATACCAACGCTAGTAGGTTTGACCGGACAATGCCCTAACAACTCCGGATTTCACTCCTGAGTTCGAAGACATCAATTTGTACACGTACATGTACGTGAACCTCAGATTCGATGTATTAGGTCGTAATTCAGAAGGGCGGTTCCCGAACCGTCCAAGGTCTCTTAGTTGGACTTGGTTATCACGAAAATATCTTCGGTGGTCCATCTAACGATTCTCAATGTGTCAATAAGATAAAGATTATCTCTGGTCTGTTGGATTTCTATCTTGAAGTGGTTAAGAGCTAATAAACCACTTGGCAGATAAATGTTTAATGAATTCCAATTGAGATAAATCTCTGTTTACTTGGTTTGCAAGTTTGGATTTGCTAAACTTGTGGAACAAGTAACTAGTTGCTTTATTCCTAAGCAACCTATCTTATTGAGTGCTATAAATAGAGGGTTCTAGAACAAAAACCACAAGCATCAAGCATACGTGAAGTTTCTCCATGGAATTGATCGTAAACTCTTTTCACTTCGGTGAATGCTTGTTGTGGTATAGTCATCCTCTATTAGGTAGCAGTTCCTCTTGGGAATTACCTAACGACTATAAAGACTTCTCTTGAGAGTTGGGAAGCACAGGTAGGAGATTGAGACCTTAGTGGTTGAAATCGGAGTAACCTGTAACCTTGGTAACCTGATCACGTTCTTGTCTATTCTACGGTCCTTCTCTTCTGATATAAGGTAATTCAAGAACTGATACGTTATACACAGGGTTGAAAGGAAGCAACGCACGGTTGTACCCGGTGTTGTAAGAGCTAGTTAGCTCCAGTTGTATAAGTTTCTTAAGTGATTCTTTTTACAACTGAGGTAGAGACAAGTTGGGCATAGTTCACTCGGTTTACTTGTCATCCCCCGCTTGTAAGTAGATTTCCATATGACCTGGAACAATCCAAAGGAAGTCACTTTGTGTATGTCAAACTGATAGAGGACAGTTCAAACATACAGTTGGTAATTGAGGTTGCAAAGCCAAAATTATTGATACAAGCCTTTAACAGCGGTTAAAGCAACTCCTAGTCCTATAAAGGACGTCAGCTAGGGGAATCAAGTGAGTGACGATCTGTGGGGGATCTAGAGACGTAAGGAGTGCGACAGTATCCAGTTCGCTTGGAGGGTGGAATTGTCTCTGCTACATCTCAGACCGAAGTCTTATAGTAGGCTAGTGTTTGTAGACAGTTTGTACAGAGACTGAAGAGCCTGAACTCATGATTGCTCATGAAAAAATTGAAGAGTTGATGGGAGAAATTGATCGGCTCAAATCAATATATGAAAACCCCAAAGAAAATCAGTCAGAAAAGACATCAAGAACTCGTCGTGGCAAAACTGTTGGAAAGAAGGTGACATCTTCTCACACCTCTGATAAGGTGACTAATTCCACTCATCACTCTGATGATACCACCCATAAAAGGAGTATTAATGAAGGTAAAAAACATGATAAATCATGTAGTTTCTGTAAAAAGAAAGAACACCTTCAGACTGAATGCAATAGCCAAAAGAGGACAAAACGAGTTGCTCAACTCCAGCACATATTAAATCTTGTACTAAAAAATGTGTCTGAACTCTCTAAGACTTATCCAGGGACAACGAATAAGGTAAATAAGAGAAGATCCTCACCTATGACAGAAAACCATAGTGGAGCTATTCCATACTCTAGAAGAAAACCTCAGGAAATGTGGAACAGGATGCTTGTCTCAACCATGACCGCTAAGAGGTGGATTCCCAAGAGAGAAAACTCTGAGAACAATCAACCTCGAGTCTCCAATGATATAATAAGCCTGAATAATCTGAATAAGATGTTATCAGGATATACTATGCTCAATAAAAACCTTGTAAAATAGGTTCATGGAGCTAGAAAATCATCTAGAGGATCATCAGATACAGAGTCATATCTTGATGATAGTAACTTCTATGATAGCTTTGGAAGAAGAAAATCGAGGAGATCTAAACAACACTCAAAATTAAGTGTTGAAAACAATTTCCTTGTCTTAGTACTGAAAGATAAAGAAATATTAAATCAGGGATAAAAACCTTGAGGATGGTCAGTACCACTCAGAATAGGCACCTGAGTGATCAAGGATGGTTAAGTCAAAAACCATATTGAGAAACGTATAAAAGCACTAAACCAGGCTGACGTGTTCAAAAACCCTATCCACACGGTTCACGAACCGTCAGAAGTGTTTTTTCTGTACAAAAACTCAATCACGCGGAAAACAGTGTTTATCTGCGAAAAAGAGTCACTCAAAACTCAAAACAGATCACGTTATTGTTTTCTAAAAACACAAACATAAACTCTAAGGGACTCTTGGGTGTGCAAAATTGTGTGAGATATTTGAGTTAATCCCTTCTTCGTATTCTATATAAATACCACAATACTTAAGGAATAATTATTCAAGTATTTTCTCTGCTATCCTACCTCAATAATGGAGAAGTATAGCTGTGCCAAAGGCTCTGAAGAGATAGAAAGGGAAGAAGAGACTCTGGAAGAAAAGGAAGAATGCCTTGAGTTTCATAAGCGTAGTCCTTGGATCTATGCTTTTGATGCTTATGAGTATGAAAACTTGGATCAAGATGTACAAATATCATCTGATATTGTCTTCCGGTTCTTCATAGATTATGATACTATGCAAACCAACACAATGGCTACTACAAGAAATAATGTTTTGCTCATGTCCCAGTTGGAAGCAGTACAGAATGAGCTTGCTCTCATTAAAATACAGATCAACAAACTTGCTGACAACAAGTTTTGTGAAGTCTGTAATGCCAAGAATGATGGCCATCCTTCCAGTAGCAATTCTGAATAAAGTTGCAAGACTACAACTTTCTGTTTAGATTTCTCTTTCTTAATAGATCGGATTAGTCGATTCCTTGTGAGAACTTGTTCTTACTTTTGCCTAAGGAATATAAACTATATCTAGTAGTAGTTTGCCTTTTCATGCTTTTTAGAGTTTTTCAGCATGTACTACTTTATTTCATTAATAAAAGTTCTTTAGATAATTATTAATGATGTTTGCAATACTTGATTTGTCTACCTCAATCTTATTGCAACGTAGCTTTTTCCATTACCTCGGTAGTGATGCAAACTTATGTCTATTACAAAAGTTAAGCTTTTTCTCACGACCAAGAAACTTTTGATTGTATGATTTTTAGGGTTTTCACAAACTTGGAATCATATACTCTTTTCCAAAAATCTGGCTAAGGAAAAAGATTATAAACAAAGGAAAACTGGATACATTAAATTGTTTGTTCTTTATTGAATAACACCACATGGGGGAGAGTTCTTAAATGAGCTTGCACTTAATAACAAATCTTTTTGGGGAGCGTGGATGTGGAATATTAGGAGAAAAGTGTATCTGTATTTCTCCAAAAGATGAGTCAACTTAGAAATCTTCGTTCTGATTTCCTAGTTGTGTCATCTTAAACTGATATGCGAGTACTTGACTTGACCTATCTCTTTAGGTTTTTGAAACCCTAGTCTCGAACTACTTTGTCATATTTTTGTGACAAATAGGGAAGGAATACATATGGTTCTTGTTCTTGTGGTTCACAACTATAGGAGGAGAACATCATGTGCTTACTTGTTCTACTTTTTCTAAGTATCAAGTAAGAGGGAGTAAATAAAGTTAAGAAGAAGCTTCGTATCAGGTATGACTAGAATCACTTTAAAAGTTTTGGTACACACACTTTAAAGTTTGCTCAGATTCTTACTCTTTGCACAAACAACATGTGGGATTATCATATTTACCCATGTAAGCTTAAACTTGTTTGAGCTGGATATGTTGTAGGTGTTGTCTACGAATTCATCAACATGAGTTAAACGGACACATCAAGACTTAAAGGAGAAGTTGAAGAATTCAAGAAATCAAGATACATCTGGGTTAGATCTTTATTGTATATCTTTTGAATCCATATGTAAATTGGTTTTGTCACTAAAACTGACAAAGGGAGAGATTGTTAGGGCATTTGTCCGGTCAAACCCACTAGCGTTGGTATGTCAAGCTAGTTGTCAGTTTTAGGTGCCAAAACACAATTCTTGATTTATCCTACTAGAGTTTAGATTTTGGAATTGGGATATAGAAAAAGTAGTAGAGACCTTGAAGACGAAGACTGTGAAGACAAAGAAGACATCAATGATTCTTCATCGACAAAAGGTTAGTAGGAGTCATGACTTTTATGGAAATTCTTCTATTGTACTTATTCTATCTTTCGAAATAGTCGACTACTTTAGTAGAGATACTAATAGCGATTGAGATCGTGTTCTTGTCTACATAACCATGTGTTATGTTAGTGTTTGTTCCCACGAGTACAACGGTTACAAGAATGCATGGGATAGATTCGATACCATCTTTCCATAACAATGGTTTGCTTCCAAATCACTTGTAGGATATGGGTGAATCTAAAGGAGTACTCTTGAGAAAGAGTCCAGTGGATTATAGCTGACGGCGTATAACACGTCTAAGTACTGGCCCAGCCCAGAACTTCCAGCGGATCCAGTTAAACCCTAATTCTGAGTAACGACGGTTCCCGAACCAGTTCGTGAATAGTGACTCCGGATTTCACTCCTGAGTTCCAAGACATCAATTTGTACACGTACATGTACGTGAACCTCAAATTCGATGTATTGGGTCGTAATTCAGAAGGGCAGTTCCCAAACCGTCCAAGGTGAATATTCTCTGGAATTTTCACACGGGTTAAACTATGACTCCTTTATCTCTTAGTTAGACTTGGTTATCACGAAAATATCTTCTGGGGTCCATCTAACGATTCTCAATGTGTCAATAAGATAAAGATTATCTCTGGTCGTTGGATTTCTATCTTGAAGTGGTTAAGAGCTAATAATCCACTTGGCAGATAAATGTTTAATGAATTCCAATTGAGATAAATCTTTGTTTACTTGGTTTGCAAGTTAGGGTTTGCTAAACTTCTGGAACAAGTAACTAGTTGATTTATTCCTAAGCAACCTATCTTATTGAGTGCTATAAATAGAGGGTTCTAGAATGAAAACCACAAGCATCAAGCATACATGAAGTTTCTCTGTGGAATTGATCATAAACTCTTTTCACTTAGGTGAATGCTTGTTGTGGTATAGTGATACTCTATTAGGTAGCAGTTCCTTTGTGGGATTTACCTAACGACTATAAAGACTTTTCTTAACAGTTGGGAAGCACAGGTAGGAGATTGAGACCTTAGTGGTTGAGCATCAAGCATACGTGAAGTTTCTCTGTGGAATTGATCGTAAACTATTATCACTTACGTGAATGCTTGTTGTGGTATAGTCATCCTCTATTAGGTAGCAGTTCCTCCGTGGGATTTACCTAACGACTATAAAGACTTCTCTTAAGAGTTGGGAAGCACATGTAGGAGATTGAGACCTTAGTGGTTGAAATCGGATTAACATGTAACCTTGGTAACCTGATCACGTTCTTGTCTATTCTACGGTCCTTCTCTTCTGCAATAAGGCCATTCAAGCAAAG
>JAJJMA010315003.1:0-13737 GCA_023529015.1 Papaver nudicaule
TTTATGTTTACTAGTCTTCTTTGTATTGTACTTGTGTTCTGTTCTATTACGTCTATCAAACCTTGCGATCTTGTTTATTCTATGGTCCTTCTCTTCTGCTATAAGGCCACTCAAGATCGTTGTGATTATAACATACTTTTTATCTATTAACCTGGATTTTTCATCAAGCCGCTTTCGGTTTGTGTGCCTAAACTATAGATATTGAGTGGAATCAAGATTGTTGTTATTAGATTTGTTCTTTGCAGGTAAACTGTTCTTCACGGTCATATCCTATTGTACTTGCCACAACCATCTGCTTGATTCCAACTAGAACGACAAGGTTGCTCTTTCGGGAGTTTTGGTTTTGAAACCTTGATCGATATCTTGAGGAGTTTATTACCAATTAAACTTAAATATCCTCACTCTTGGTGTGAAACGACTTCGGTGAAATATCTGTTAGTTACCAAGGATATCATCTAGCGATTTGACCTGCCGCTATTTGGTTGTTTTCCATAAGGTTGTAATCGTTCGATTGGAGATCGGGTAGCGATAGTCCTCGCGATGGGTTGTGAGGCAACTCTTGCGCAAGACAGTAAATGACGTCTGTCTGCGTAGGGGAGTACATGTGCGTGACCACCTTGCTGTGGTTGGAGGCGTAGGAATACTGAGGGGAAATCTTTGTGACTAATAGTCGTATTAGGGTCATATTGTCTGCACCAGCTAGTCCGAAGTCTGAGAGTAGGTGTGTTGGCGGCTTAATTCTTAAAAGTATTCAAACTGGACGAGGTCCCGGGGTTTTTCTACGAGTTTGTAGTTTCCTCGTTAACAAAAATCTTGTGTGTACTTTACTTTATTTCCGCGTTATATTTGACTTGTCATTTATAATTAAAGTTTCGTACTTGGTTGTTGACATAGCCTTTCGGATTCTTGTATTTACTCCCTTGCGTGAATCAATCAGATCTGAAGGAGATCTTGTTCTTGAGTTCTTGAGTACAGGAAGTGTTCAAGGTTTGTCTTATAGGTGGACTAAAATAAAAGATTGGTGGTGTACTGGGTACCCTCATCTTTTCAATTGGTATCATAACGGGAAAACACCTTAAAATATAACAATCTGTGTTTGGCTCGATCCAACCTATAAGAAAAAAAAACATGAATAAGAACAATGATTCCAGTTCAGTCAAAGTACCTCCAAGATTTGACGGGACAAACTATCTCTGGTGGAAATCCGCTATGCGGTCCTTTCTTTTGTCTAGAGACTTTGAAACCTGGGCGTTGGTTGTCAAAGGCTATTCTCGTCCTTTTAAAACTGGTTCTACGTCTGAATATAAAGAACTGGTTGATTTTAAGGCGATGAACAGAAAAAGGCCAAGAAAAATTCTGATGGTTTGAATGCTATTATTCATGCGGTCACTCCTCATCTCTATCATCACGTGTCTACATGTGAAACCTCGAAAGAGGCTTGGGATATATTGGAAACCGTTTTTGAAGGGAATACCTATGAAAAGGAAGCCCAACTACAGACTCTCGCTTCTGATTGGGAAAATATTTGTATGAGTGATGACGACACCTTCGAGGAATTCCACCTTAGACTATCTGAAATAGTTAACGCCTCATTTCTTTGGGAAACCTATTCCAGAAAAGGATATCGGGTGCAAGATACTCAGGTCTCTGCCATCCAAGTACGAAGCTAAAAAACATGCCATCCTAGAGGCTAGCTAATGGTGATCTCTCCCAGTTAACTCGAAGTACTCTGGTTGGAAAGTTGCGAATCTTTGATCATGAACGTTTGTCTGAGAAAAATAGAAATTCTCTCTTTAGTCTCAAAGAAAGTAATTGCTCCGAAAAGTCCATTGAAGATTGTACAGAGGATGATGACACTGAAGCTAAGGTTGAAGAACTCGTCTCACTCTTTTCACAACAATTCAAACGACTTTGGAGACAGAACAGACGAAATTCCTCCAAACGTTCATGGACTACTCCTCGTAAGAGAAACATTCCCTCCAAAGAAAAAGAAGAAACTTGGGATGATGATGACAATGTTCCATAATGATACAAATGTCAAGGTTTTGGTCACATCTCTCCAGAATGTCCCAACAAAGATCCCAATTGGAGAAGCAAGGCCTATGTTGCTACCCTCGATTACGTATCCGAAACCGAATCAACCAAGGATTACTTCGCATCATTTTCTGAATGCAAGATGGACAATGAAGCTGGTAATGTAAATCCTATTCATCATATCCTAGAAAGGTTGAATGCTCAGGAAATATTGTTAGAAGGACTCTCTCAGAGACTATGTGATCTAGAGAAAAATGTTCAACTCATTACTACAAAACATCATAAATTTTATGAATGTTTTTCAAAACATCTAAACACTGTTGAACAGACTTTTAATTCTCTGAAAAAAGATGATAAATTTTGATAAAATGAGTAATGATATTCGAAAGTGTCAAACTGACATCAGTAAAATAAAGAACACTTTCTCTCAAAATCATAAAAGGAATAATAACCACGTGCAAGGTTCAAACAAACGAAGCACTATGAGGAAAATTTCATCATGTAAAAAACATAGAGAACAGAGTGATTCGTTATACCAACAGAATCGCAGACCTAATCAAAAATCTGATAACAGTTCAACTGGTTTTATAGACAACAAGAAAAATGGAAAACCTCAGTATCGTTGTTATCCTAACTCTCAGAGAAGATATCATACCTTTAACACAAACTCTGATATAAAACCTTCGAACAAAATGGTTGAAATGGACAATCTCATAACTAGTTATAAAAACGTTATTGTTAAAATGGATTCGGAAATTACTAGGATAGGTTCGAATCAAATTGTCTTACTGATGCTGGCAACCATTTGCCTGTATTAAAATAACATGTATGGTTGTCACATCTTACTAATATTAAGGAAATAGGTGTTTTCCACCGTCCGTAGCTGATATTACCTATTTGCCCTTCCACGTTTATTTTTTTTCTGTTTTTGTTCAGACAATTTCGTAATTCTTTTCAACATCAGGGGCATAAGCATATTTTTCCCGGCAAAATCAATTCTATGTTTCTTCTCCCTTAATTCTCCAACTTCGTTTTCTTCAATTCTTCAACCAATATTCTCCAAAATCGTGATTTTCGATTGCTCCCTAAATCCCCCAAATGGAACCGAACCCCAAATTCAATATCAGTTCATAGGATTCAATTTTTCTAATTGAAAATCAAATCAGCATCTTCGGAAGAAGTTTGTAATGGAGGTGGTGTTGACTAAACAGTGACGGCTGTGGTGGTACCTGATAAGATCAGAGAAGCTTAACACAGTATTGAATAAAGCAGAAAACAATACAATAGAATTCCGTGAGTTACTGTTATTACATGAAGCCTTTATATAGGGACCCGACACAACTAATCATAACGGTACAACCGATATATTGACAAGTCTAATGTACTGACTTCAGTCAACTAACACATGTGCCTAATATTCCCCCTCAAACTGTTATGCAAGAAAGAAAGAAATAACAGTTTGTTACAAATTGACTTCAGTCAGCTAACACATGTGCCTAATAGTACTCCAGGTTCTTCAGAATCTTCAGCCCTGACAACACTTGCATAACCATCAGAAGAAACTCCTTGTGTTGTTGTACTTGTGTCTGTTCTTAGTAATAAAGCCAGCAGTTAGGAGAAGGTAGGAAAGCATAAACCTTTAGTGAATAAGTCTGCCAACTGAAACTCACTGGCCACATGATGAACCTGCATAAAACCACTCTCCACCAGCTCCCTAACTCCATGAAAATCAATCCCTACATGCTTTGTCCTGACATGGAAGATAGGATTGTAAGCAAGTGCAATAGCACTAGTGTTATCACAATAAATAGTAATAGGTGTTTTGACGACAACTTGTATTTCAGAAAGTAGATCTTTTAACCATGAAACTTCAGTTGCAGCTAGTGTTAGACATTTATATTCAGCTTCAGCAGAGGATTTTGAAACTGTAGGCTGCTTTTTAGAGGACCAAGAAATCAAATTAGGACCCAGAAAAACTGCATAACCAGCTGTAGACCTTCTAGTATCAGGACAACCAGCCCAATCTGAATCAGTGTATGCTGTCAGACTATCAACATTTCCCTTGTAAAAGTGAGACCTAATCCAACAGTGCCTTTCAGATACCTTAAAATCCTTTTAACAAGCTGAAGATGTTGATTTGTAGGAGCATGCATGAACTGGCTAACATAATTGACACCAAAACTGATATCAGGCCTTGTAGTTGTTAAATACTGCAAACCACCAATTATTGTTCTGTATTCAGAAGTATTTTCCAGAGGAATACCATCATGAATAGATAACCTGTTACCTTTTGCCACTGGTGTAGAACTAGGTTTACAATCTAACATGTTGGACTTTTCTAACAACTCTAAAGTATATTTCTTCTGTGACAAAGTATAGAGTCTTTATCCCTAACAGCTTCAACACCTAAAAAGTAATTTAGGCCTCCCAACTCCTTAATAGGAAATTCCTTCTTCAAAGCAATCGCAAATTTATCCATCATTGAAGAGGAACTACCAGTCAACAGTATATCATCAACATAAAGCAACAAAATCAATATGTCCTGCTCATGCTTGAACACATACATTGAGTTATCACTTACTGTTCTTTTGAAACCATTAAACTTCAAAAAGGCAGTAAACCTATTATTCCAAGCCCTTGGAGCTTTCTTTAGTCCATACAAGCTCTTTTTCAATTTGCACACACATGTTGGATACTTAGGATTAACAAAACCAGGGGGTTGTCTCATGTAAACATTCTCATCTAAATAACTATGCAAAAATGCATTTGAAACATCCATTTGCCTTATTGGCCAATCATAAAGAACAGTTAGACAAATAATAACTCTGACTGTTGCTTTAACCACTGAACTAAAAGTTTCATAATAGTCTTTCCCTTCTCTTTGATTATAACCCAAAACTACTAATCTGGACTTTTTCCTATCTTCAGTTCCATCAGCCTTTAACTTCAGTTTGTAAACCCATTTCCAACCAAGAATGTTCATGCTATCATCAGGTTCTACATAGTCCCAAGTACCATTATCCTCTAAAGCCTTATTCTCTTCTCCCATTAACACTACCCAATCAGGATCCAAAGCAGCCTCCTTATATGTTTTTGGCTCAGTTTTAGCTAACAAAGATGTTAAAGCAAGAGATAAAGGATGTTTAACAGAAACATGAGCAACATGATCAGGAAACTGTTTAGCCTTTGAAATTCCTTTTTGTGATCTAGTGACCATAGTACCAGCTGGTATTGGATCCAAAGGTTGAGGAATTTCATCTAAGTAAGTAGAAATTTCTGAGTCTTGAACAGAAATAGAAGGAGATGGAATAGTTTTTGAATAATAGAACTGAGTTTCATAAAAAACAACATGCCTTGACACATAAGTTCTTTTTGAAACAGGATTGTAGCACTTGTATCCTTTATGAAGAGGACTATAACCTATAAATATGCACCTTACTGACTTAGGAGAAAGCTTATCAGGTCTTGAATGACCCAAATATGGATAGCATACACAACCAAATATTTTTAAAAATGAATAATCTGGACTAACACCAAACAAAACTTCAAAAGGAGTTTTAAAATTCAGGATTTTTGTTGGTGTTCTGTTTATGAGATAAGTAGCAGTCAAGAAGGCTTCATACCAAAATCTTTAGGACAAGAAGCATTAAAAAGCATAGTATTACCCATTTCAGTAATGTGTCTATGCTTCCTTTCAGCTAGACCATTCTGCTCTGGGGTTTTAGGACAAGAAATCCTAACAAGTATACCACTAGTTTCCAATTTTTTTAAAAGGACCCTTAACCAATTCAGAGGCACCATAAACTTGAAAAGCTATAATTTTAGTATGAAACATGTTTTCAGTAAGATTCTTGAAGCGTTTAAAACAATGAACAACATCAGATTTCAGCTCCATTGGATAAATCCAATGAAACCTACTAAAATCATCAATGAAAACAATATAGTATCTATAACCAGACAAAGAAGAAACTGGTGCAGCACCCCACACATCACAATGAATTAATGCTAATGGTTTGGACTCATGTGAATTTGACAATTTAAAAGGAAGCTTTTTACTTTTAGCAAGCTGACATGGATCACAAGTAGAAATAGAAGATGGTGTGGTTGTTGTTATGTGTTTCAGACTTCTAAGATGATCAACTATTTTCTTAGAAGGGTGACCAAGTCTGTCATGCCAGACTTGAGGAGTTGCTGATAAAGATGAAGAGTAAGAGTAAATAGGATTTGAAAGATGTGTAATAGGATATAAGTAGTTTAACATCTTTCCCTGAGCCAATAACACATTTGTCTGCAAATCTCTAATTTCATATCCATAAGGGTCAAACTTAAACCAACATGCATTTTCTGTTGTGAACCTTCCTACTGATAATAAATTTTGCTTTAATTTTGGAACTACCATGACATTGTTCAGCCTAAAACTAGTTCTAGGTGTCTGTAAAGTAGAACAACCAGTAGAAACAATGGATAGAGACTTATCATTTCCAACTACAACATGATCTTTGCCTTTGTAAGAAGAATTATTTTGAACAAGAGTTTCATCTGATGTCATATGGGCTGTAGCTCTAGAGTCTGATAACCATTGAGGGCCTGAACTACTGCTAGGTACACTACGCCAAAACGCCCCTTGTGCAACGGATATATCCGTTGCACAGAATTTGTGCCACGTCTATTTCCGTTTCAAAACGGCGTTGCACATGTGCGCAACATATTGTGCAACGGATATATCCGTTGCACAATTAATTTGTGCCACAGATATATCCGTGGCACAAACTATTTCTTCCGTTGCACTTGGCGAATTTGAGCAACGGAAATTTTAATTTGAGCAACGGATTTATTTGTTGCAAAATAGGTGATAGGAATTAAAAAAAAAAAATGTATTATAAAATCTGTATTCATATTAATCTGTATTAAAAAAAATGTATTACAAAAATGATCTCCATATACAACTAGGCATATTCCTGTACCCATATAATTTCAACATTAATTGCACCATCTAGCCTATCATACCTTAATCATTACCCTTGAATTGCTCGCAGCTTTGAGGCTGCAACCATCTTCAATTCCTTGGTGATTTTCTGGATGTTCTTAACACTCTTCATCCGATTTCTGACTGCAGGAGTCGCCATAGAAAACATCATTACCAGCAGGGCATAAAAAGATATGGGAGAAAACAAAGAATCTTTCTAAGGAAGTGAGGGGAAATGAACATTTAAAGTTATTAGTAAGCTTGAAACTGACCTATTTAAGTTGAAATAGAACGGACTCCAAAAGGGGCCAGCTCCCTGCACTGAAAAACATCATTCGGTGAACAAAAGAGAGTTGAAATATAAATATACAACTTATGCACAACATACACATACAAAAAAGAAAACAAGTTATATTCTAGGAGGTAAGCTAATCTACTAGTAATAAGGCCTTGAACAATCTCCATCTTGTGGTCGAACGAAACTGAAGCTAGGAATTCATGATATGCAAATAATTAAAAATGAAGCAGTTATTTACCTTGTACCACGTCAAAGGATGTTTTGTTAGCATGGTAGAGTCTGAGAGCCACTGTGAAGAACTTACATGGTTAACCTATAGCAACCAAAACTTAATGTATGGATTGACCAGCCAAAGAAACATAGTGTACACAAGATAAGACATAAGAAAATGGAAATTATTACCATAAGACGCAACTGGCGTGCAAGTGAGGCTGAAGTAGCTTCTAATTCTGGATCCCATTGCTTCGTATCCTTGTAAAAATCTAGTATACATTGTCGGCACCTAAGTACTACAAACAATATACAAACTGTTATTAGATATGTAATTGACTACAGTGAAAATCACCGCATCACAAGTTCCCTAGCTATACTGATACGCCTTCTCTACCACTTGGAAGACCCTTCATAAAACAATGCCCACCAATCAATTTGTCCGCATAATCCAATTAGTATAGGTCTCCATGCTATAATAACAACAAATTAAAAAAACAATCACCACTAAACAATGAAACAAAGAACTTACATAGGACCCATATGGCAAGCTCGATTTCGCTCCATTTACAAACACCTCACCATACAGTCGAGCTGAATCACCCAATCTCCCTAAGACAATCACAAAAACTAACACTTATGGTAAAAATTTCAAGAATATAAACAAACCCCACAACCTTAAAACACAGTGAAATCATTTTTACTAACCTGCAATTTCCCTTAATGTAGATTTCGTCGAAATTTACTCAGTAATAACCCCACAAAAATGCACCTCCTCTTGCTTTTTGGTGTATCCAAGCTGTAAATTAAGAAAATGACGATAATACCAACTATGAATACAACAATCTCAGTGATACTACTGCTAAACATTAAGCCAGTTGATTTTAAAGCACCATTTTGAATCTTCTTTAGCAGCTTAGTTGAGAAATTAACATAAACTATGCAAGTATGCAGCAGTCTCCCCGTTTGTGGGATTTGCGCTAAATAGTTTAATATCAAATTGCAAAACTAAGGAAGGAGATACAGAGATAAAGTGAGGTACCCAAATTCTTTTTTCTTTGCAGGACCTGTAAAAAGCATTTTTGCAGCAGTCAATGAAGTCGAGGTTATCAAGCTTACGGTACGCATCATCATCGTTCATAGGCTTCATTGTTATTGCCTTGTTGTCACCTGTTTTCATGCAGAGAGGCCTATTGGCATGGAATAAACGAGTAGTTTTTTTTAAATTCATACATTCCACGTAACTCCACTATTCCAGCTACACATAGCTACCATCACAAATTAAAATTCACAAAATCTTTGTACCTACAAGAATTTGCAGCAAAAGTAAGTACTACCAAAGACTAAGACACAACATACCCTTAGTGGCAATTTATCAAATGCTTTAAGTCCAATTAGTACCACCAACAAAAACCCTTACACAAAAACGATTCATCTGATTCTCATTTACAAACAACAACATAATCGTTTAAATAAAAAAAAAATCTAAAACTCTAAATGATTTCATACCTTAGAAATGGAAATAGGAGAAGTTTTAGCCCGAATTAGGCAAAGTCGCAGAGGTTTTAACTCTTGAAAGCTGAGGGGAAAGAAATATGCTAAAGAAGATCCAAAATGGTACTAATACAACTCAAACCCCAAAATCGAAATCAATTATATACTCATGATTTAAAACATTATAAAATTGAAATCAAAATACCATAAATCGAAATTAAATTTCTAGGGTTTGCAAAATCGGAATTTTTCAGACCTTAGAGTAGATATCTTACAGATTTGTTCTTCAATAATCTTCCATGAGTACTTCAATTTTCTTCTGCGAAAAACCCATGAGATGATCAAAAACCAAATTTCTAGGGTTTTGAAAATCAAATCTAGGTTTTTTTTTTCCTTCTGAAAACCGGGTTTTTCATACCCTAATCTAGGGTTAGATAAGGTGTGGTGGTGGTGATGGTGGTGGTGGTGGTGTTGTTAGAGGAAGAAGGAAGAAGAAGGAAGTACTCCGCTCGATAAACCAGGAGGAGCAAGAAGAAGAAGAAGAAGGGAAAAAAAACACGAAGACAGACGAGGGGATAAATTAGAAAGAAAAAAAAATCCAAAGTTAATAAAGTACAATAAAGATAAAACGAATTTACATATGTACCCTTATACATTTAATAAAGTACCCGTGTTTGTCCTTTTTAATTTATTTTTTTCGGCATACACATATGTGCAACGGATATCTTATTTTGTGCAACGGATATATCCGTTGCACATGAAAAAACAAAGTGTTGCACATGGCAGGATCTGGTGTAGTGGTATATCATATGCATTCACATTGTGACTTGAGTAAGCATGTTGTCCTGAGAAAGGGTTACCAGCATTACCAGAATCATGTAAGCCATTAGAAGTACTTGCACCACTCAAAACATTCTGTTCTGTACCCATATTGACCCCTGAAAAACCATTTACACCATCTGACATTGAAGCCATATTTGCAGAAGAATAAGAATTGCCTTGCACATTTGATGTTGGAGGAGGATGATACCTAAAGAAACATCCTGAAGCCAAGTGTCCAGTTTTCTTACATATTTGACACACCATTTGAGAATAATCTCTTCTCTGGCCAATTGTTAAAATTTGAGTTATTACCACCATTAAAACCATTGTTCTGAATAAAGCCATTTTGACTATTACTGCCATTCTGACTATTACCTCTTCCATTACCTCTTCCATAACCATTGTACTGACCATTACTTCTTCCTCTTCCATTTCATCTGCCACCACCATTACTACTTCTTCCACCATAGAAAGTTGTATTTTGTCCATCATAAGAAGCAGTATGTACCTGACTTTGAGCACTTAACCATTGCTCATGACTCAATAACCTTGGTTTGATCTCTGCAAAGGTAAATGGGGTCTCTCTATTTTGTGCAGATACCACAAAAGTGTCATATTCTCTTCCCAATCCATTCAACACATACATCATCAAGTCAGAATCTGACACCTTCTCACCAATTGCAGCCAAGGAATCTGCAACATTCTATATACCTTGCAGGTAGACTAGTATACTTTGATTACCTTTCCTAACATTATTAAGCTGATTTCTTAACATGCATTTTGTTGCCAAAAACTGGTTCTTGAAAGCTGTTTCCAAGAAATCCCAAATTTCTTTAGCAGAATGAATACCCAAGACATCTCCAGCAACAGCAGTAGTCAAAGTCTGTTTAATACAACTAGCAACAAACCTGTCCAATTTCCTCCAATAGATCCATTTAGGATTCACAGTAGCTACATCATCCACAAGAATTTCTTTTTGTGGCTCTACTTCTTCTCTACTCACATATCCATATAAATCCGTAGAAATTAAAATAGATTCAAATTGATCTCTCCAAAGTAAAAAATTTGTGGAATCCAATTTAATACTAACGAAATTAGCTATATTGTTGAAAGGTAGAGAAAAAGTTGTAGAAGAATTACCAGTAGAAGCCATGAAATTACTGTTGTTGTTGTTGTTGATATGAATATTGTTGTTGATGTTGTTGTGATGTTCTTGCTGCAAATCAATACTAATTTCGTTACTAGATCTCTGCGATCTTGTCTTTACTACCATCAATTTGTTGATCAAAAGTTGTTTTTAGAATTCAAGAAACAGATCTTGAAAATTTCTTGATTAAAGATGAAAAATTGTTTGAATAAGATGTTGAAGATTAGAATTGGACCCAAAAATTGTTGTTGAAAAATTGTTAGGGTTTTGATTGTGAATTTGTGGAAGAATCTAACCTAGTCTGATACCATGATAAGATCAGAGAAGCTTAACACAGTATTGAATAAAGCAGAAAATAATACAATAGAATTCCGTGAGTTACTGTTATTACATGAAGCCTTTATATAGGGACCCGACACAACTAATCATAACGGTACAACCGATATATTGACAAGTCTAATGTACTGACTTCAGTCAACTAACACATGTGCCTAATAGTACCTGAGGTAAAGAAGAAGAGAGAAAAAAGGTAAGTAAAGAGAGTATACCATTAGATGGTGTTCATTGTTCATTGGACGACCGAAGGGAGTCCCTTATGGATGAAAAATGTATAATCTGTCAGTCACAAACTTTGTGCATGGGAAAAAAAATTGAACTATAATTTCATTAAAATCAGACAAAATTGGAAATAATTAATCGAATTGATCACACATATCATTCTTATACGATCCAAGAAGCATATTTACAGTTAAAAATTCTTCAAAATAATCATCAGATCGATCAACAGGTTCGGGTACGATTCGGATACTCTGATTTTTGAAAAAACAGAGTTCATCAATGGAAGTCGCGGGTCGGTTGTACCCATATCCAAAAAACTACCTGTTAGCCTAGATTCTAAGAAGAAGAAGAAGAATAAGTTAATTCCACCCAACGTACCTTAGGCGCGCCCCGCTTCAATGAGTTAACAGGTATACCAAGGCAATCAGTGAACCAACTCAGAACGGTTGTTAACCCGACTCAGCCATTATATCTTCCAAATTCTCCCTTTTTTTCTCTAATCTTTACTTCTTTACTGAAGCTAAGAATTTCTCACTCATTGATACTTGCATTTATCATTCCGAATGCAACCCAAAAAAAAAAATCATACAATAAAACAATATTTGCATAAACATAAAAGGTGAATCTACAGGTATACCATTTCCAATTCAATAACAATCTATAGAAGCAGCAGTAGGTGAACCATTGAAAACAATCAATTTTTGGTAGAATTCGAGCTGGTGCAACAAAGAATCAATTCTCCTGTATAATTCCTATATTTTGTAACTATAAATTACTTAAACCCTTTGTTTGATACTTCTTTTGCTTTTAAACCCTTCATCTAACACAACAAATTACTTCAGCCCATGATTTCAATTTCAAAGATTTACTAGCAATTTCTTATCAATTTCATAGCAATTTCCTACGCGTCCAAGTTTAGAATATTAGATCTGTATTTGGGACGAAAATGATATGACAAAGATGTGCTTGCAATTTCGATGAAGCATATAAGAAAGATAGAAAAGAGGGGACAGAAAGAAGAGAAAGGAGAGAAAAAAAAAAGAAAAAAAAAGTTAGAAAGGGTTTGTGTTTCAATGGTCTGCGTTCGAGTAATCTTGGGGTTGTTTACTCGAGTGTTACAACATATCCTTGGTTTTTAAAATAGACACCTACGTGTATATCATGCTATTCCACCTGTTAGCTACGTGTTTCTTTCACCCAAAAAGCAATCGAACATAAAAATTGGCTATTTGCTTCATTTTGTCATTTTACCAGATTCCTGCACCATAGTGTCTCTGCCTTTTGTCCCTCTCTCTACACCATACTGATGGCCCTCTCTCTGCCTTGGTTTGAATAAAAAAAGTTATGGGCATTGTTCAACTGATAGCCTAGCTTGGTTCATATAATTTAGTTTATAAAGTTATACTAATCACTTGAGATTAATCCACCAATATATGTTAAAATTCTCTTAGTCTTGCATCTTAGGTTCTGAGGCATCAGAATTGAATCTTTGTGCATCAATAGTATGCGATGGTTTCTTTGTGTGGTTGTTAACTATGAACCAGATGATGAAGTTTATTTATCATGCACCTTTTATTGTTTCAATAATCCTGGTGCCATGGACAGAGTTGCTAATTATGTCTCTTTGCCGATTTTCCTTTTGTTTATTCTCTTGCAAACTTTATACCTTATACGTGAATAATTCTCTTTTAAATTTAAGTTTAAACTAGAGATGGACGGCAATGCATGAACTAGAGGAGATAGTGGAATGCACTTCAAATTGCAAGGAACCTGACATTTTTATCATGAAGCTATGCAGCGCAACTGTGATATATACAATTACAGTATATCATAGAAAATAAGGATATCAAAACACATTTTACCATAGATGAATGTTTTTGGTTGAAATTTAATTTGTTTTAGAATGGAACAGCAGGTGCATCGCACGTGCACATAGACTAGTGTGTCTTATAGATTTAGGGAATTATTTTCATTTATTTTAGACTCCCTTAAATTGGAAAGTATCTGATATTATTCTCATAATCACTAGATGACACATTATTGTAAATAGGATCTTATTTTCAAAATTTATTAAAAATATTCTAAAAATATTTTCCTCATTCAATTCCTGATATCTTTGAGGAAGTATATATTGGTAACAATGTGTACTCCAAGGAAGGACCAATCTTAGTTCATTTCTGAAACTATGTCTTCAACTGGTAGTGATTC
>JAJJMA010315008.1:0-10118 GCA_023529015.1 Papaver nudicaule
CGACTATTTCGAAAGATAGAGAAAGTAGAATAGAAGAATTTCCATAAAATTCATAACTCCTACTAACCTTTTGTCGATGAATCAAGAATTGTGTTTTGACACCTAAAACTGACAACTAGCTTGACATACCACGATAGTGCGTTTGACCGGACAATGCCCTAACAGTATTTGAGATGAAACCTAGTGTGAAAACAAATGTTTGATTAAGGACTGGATTAATGTTTGAGGAATACAAACAAGAAAAACTTATTTTAAAATAATAAGTAAGAGTATAATAACAAAACCAGTTAGAACCAATGCAATGAAGATTAAGAAAAATTTTCAAGTTAAGTTTAGTGCAAACCTTTCTTTCTCCTGTTATGTTTTTAGCTTGGGCCCTCCCAGCTGTGACCATGTGAGTTGTTGCTGCATTCTCTTGATTGCCAGTTGGGTTGTTGATGTCAGAATTCATCTTTAGAGAGTTAAGTGCAGAGCTTCTAGGCCTCTTACTAATCCTTAGTCCATCCTCAGTCTCCATGTCTGAAGGTTCATTTGCAATTTCCACCAAGTCCACCACCATTCCATCCTTAGGAGAGACAAAAGAAGTAGCTTTAGGCACCTTTCTCTGCTGATTTCTTGGTACTTGAGCTAGCTCTTTAGTTTGCACCTTTTTCATACCTTCTTCAGCCTTCCCAAATATAAGTTTTCTTATGGGTTGCAGCCAGATACTCAGAAGCCACCTTGCATACATGCTTGTTATGCTTGATTACAAAATATTCAGTACATATACCATTTGGTTGTTTCTCATAAAAATACCTTACTAATCTTGTCGCACCAGCAGATGTAATTGCCATTACTCCCCTTATTAATGGATTGCCTATGTTGATTTTCACACAGACCTTCACTAGGATACAATCCTATGGGATTGCATTAGGAGGTTGGATTGCAATCACCTCTCCCATGAGTTTTCCCATTTCTTTGACAGCTCTTACTTTCATATGCTCTGGCAGTAGATTCTTAAGTTGAATTCAGAACATCTCGTGATCCCAATCCAGCTCATGATATTTTTGTATCGGATCGGGGTTTCAGGGATTTACAATGTTTCAATAATGCAATGCTAGCTAGGGGTGCTTGGAGATTGTGCAATCATGAGGATCAGTTGTGGGCAAAGGCACTGAAAGAAAGATACTTCCCAAACAACACACTTCTACATGCAAAGGAAAAAGATGACGCAACATGGGCTTGGAAGAGTCTGTATAAGACAATGGATTTTATAAAAAAAAATATAGTTTCTGGCAAGTAGGAGATGGTAACAAGATAAAGGTGTGGGAGGATAACTGGGTGATGGGAATGGATTGACCACCTACGCCAATACAAGAAGTTGTTCTATGGGAAATTATACTGTGGCTTCTCAACTCATAATTGATGGTGAGCCAAAAAAGTGGAATACGGAGCTGGTGCATAGTCTCTTTGAGGAAGATACAGTTCAGAAAATAATGGCAACAAGAATCCCACTAAGATCCACAGATACTCTAGTATAGACTCTTACACATAATGGGGTTTTCACTGTGAATTCTGCATACAGTAAATTGCTGGATATGAACACTAACAGTTAATCCATTAGCAATATCAATACTTCAATCTGGAGGAAGCTTTGGAACCTAAATACTATGCCAAGAATCAAGTTTTTTTGTGGAAGTGTATGACTAACAATGTTCAGTCAAGTGAAAGACTGATGAGACAGATAGGGGGTGTGCCATCCACTTGTTATATGTGTAGTCAAGCTGAGGAATCCACTGAACATATTATTAGAGAGTGTCAAGTGTATCACTGATGACATCATGTCTTGCTTAAGTCATCAGTGACATCATATTCTAGGATTGCATATTCCTAAGAATATCCGTTTAGGTCTTCGTGTCTTGATACTCTAGAATGTTCTTTCCCTTTTTTACAAGGGCTTTAGTGTAGCCGTCTCTAACTATCCAATGTAATCATTTTCCAATCATCAATAATAATATTAAAGGTTTGAGAATACAATGTAGAAATCTTTCATGGTATCAAAAGCCTAGGACTTAAAAATTATCCACATGTCAAGGCTTAAAAGTGCCTTGCATGTGAGAGGGAGTGTGAGGACCTAATTAGTCCCACATTGCCTAACACCAAAGCAAAAATCCTCTATATAACTTGTATGGGCCACTCCACTCATTGCCAATTGGCTTTGAGTTGGAAGCCCAAATATTTCATGGTATCAGAAGGGGGGAAGAACCCTTTTGCTCAATCGAGTTGTTCTTCCTTCGATCCATTAACATCTTCTGCTTATCTATCACCTAAACCACCCACCTCATCTCCCATGTTTTAGTTTTTTAAGCTTCACAGTCAAATCCCAAATATTTCAAATCACCAACAACAAAAATCAAGTTTGAGTTACTCTGTATTATCAATTTCTGGTCGATGTACTTCAATTTCAGATCTATATTTTAGATCTACCTTTGGTGATTTTGTTGGTGTTTGTACATACATGACATTCATCAGATTTTGTGTATGGTTTCGAATTTGGGATAAAGGAAGGTTCTTAGTTTCATATCTACTTCATTCCTTTGTGAGAGGTAACTCCATTACTCTTGATTTTTGTAAGCGAGATTCTTCTGTGTTTGATTTAGATGTCGATTATGAATTTTGCTTCAAAGTTTCTTTGTGCAAATCATCTTCTAATGTTTCTTCACGAAATACCATGGATTATGTCGAAATAAACAACTTAGCCATGTTCATTTTTCAAGATTTTAGCCATATCTTTTGTCACAACAGTACAAGAAAGGGATATACGGCAAAAAGGGCTCATTTTTATTATGTATCTTTTAAATGTTTTGCATATGGTACTGCTGATTCACCTGGTCTTTTAATTAGTCTGCATCAAGTTCTTGTTGTCCTTATAACAACATATATGAGTGTCAATTACTTTACAAGAGAAAAATATATGTGTGTTGGTGAGATTGCACATGAGGTTTCTGTGATTGTTGGTATGAGTTCGTTCATTGGTAAATCTGAATCTGTGAGTATTGTGGATTTTACAAATGAAGATTTTGCTATTAGTACAAATCATTACACATGGGCGACATAGATTTGGTGTGTGTTGATACAACTCTCGCAAGAGGAAGTCTAGTCAAAATAGAATTTTCTCATTGTTCACATTGCAGTGTCTATGATTTGGGTAAGAACACCAGTTGGCTTACAGCTGTGGTAACAGAAATGAATAAAATGGGTGCAATCAGGGTTTGGGTACTAGCTGCAAAGGTTTGTCATCTTGCATTTAAGAACTGGCAGAGGATATCAAATGGATCCGCATCTTCTACTTCCCAGGCATTAATGACAGTTTATCAAGTTGTATCTCAGCATTTTTCACTGCAAGATACTTATGTAATTTCTGGAGATACTCCTGCAACATCAATATTCAAGGGATGAATGTTTTCAGTATACCAACTAGTGACTGCAATCTTTTATGCAGTTTTACTGTCGACCAAGTTCCAATCCAAGCTTCTTCATTATTCTAATGCATTGCTTGTGGGGGAGAAAAATGAGTTATATGGAGAAATCAGTTTATACTTGTCGACCAAATGGAACTCTCTTTGTGAACAAGGAGTTGGTTTACTGTGTTAGTTAGAAATAACAAGTGAAATTGGTTATGTTACTCAGAATACTTCAATTACAAGTTATAGTTCTGCAGATATCGTCGTAGTTAAAAATGGTACTTTGATACCTATTCTAGAGCATACTGAAATGGTGATGAAGTGCACAAATGTAAGACCTTTAGTGTTGTAGAACTGAATTATGTCTTGAGTAATCAAGTGGATATGATGAAAAATGAAACAAGTTGGTTATTTACACTAAATGTTTCAAACAGTACAAAATTTGGTTATAAATGGTCTTTCATCTTTGCCTCTACAAATGGCCAGCTTTGGAAGTATAAGTTGTTTCTACAAGGAAATAATTTATCATCTGAAATCAGTGAAGATTCTTGGAGTTCAGAACATCATGATGCGAGATATATGGTTACAGAGTTGTACAATATGGGTGATCAGGTTGCTTGGGTACTGTTTCCGCAAGCCTTTACTTCTGCTATTCAAGATTACCAATGGCTTTCATTTGGTTCAGCACCTACTACTTCTCAGATTGCCTGTCATTATATGATCCTGCATCAGCACTACTTCTTAACAACACTTGATTGCACGGTACAGGTTATCTATTCCCTATCATACCACCCTCTATCAACACATCTTAATTTTATTTATAACACCACCATTACCATTATCATTTGTGTCTGTTAACCAACGCAGGACACCATCATTATCATTATCATTTGTGCCTGTTAACCAACACAGGACACCACCATTATCATTATCATTTGTGCCTGCTAACCAACACAGGACACCATCATAACCATTTGTATCTGTTAACCAACACAGAACAACAATATCATATATCATTTGAAGAGGTATTCCGACTACCTCACACTACCATTTGAAGAGGTATTTTAACTATCTCACACTACAACTTACAACAACATGAAGTTTGAAGAATGAAGAATTTTGCTTGTTTCTTTGCTGTGTTTTCTTGATCTTTTAGGCAAACTGATGTAGTTACTCCCTACTTCAGTTTGTGGGGGAGTATTAGAGAGTGTCGAGTGTATCACTAATGACATCATGTCTTGCTTAAGTCATCAGTGACATCATATTCTAGGATTGCATATTCCTAAGAATATCCGTTTAGGTCTTCGTATCTTGATACTCTAGAATGTTCTTTCCCTTCTTTATAAGGGCTTTAGTGTAGCCGTCTCTAACGATCCAATGTAATCATTTTCCAATCATCAATAATAATATCAAAGGTTTGAGAATACAATGTAGAAATCTTTCACATTTATTGTTGCAATGTGATTTCACTAGAGCTGTGTACCTTGCTATACCGGGTTGTAGAAGATCAATGGGACAACACAATACAGTGCAGAATTGGGTTGTCTCAATGTTGTCAGATGACCATCAAGATCCTCTTATGAATTCAGACACGATCATCCAAGTTAGCTGTGCAATGTGGGAAGTTTGGAAAGAGAGATGGAGTGCAGTTTTCAAGCCTAATCCAACAAGTACAATCAGAAGAGTACAACACTAGATCAATCTAATTACTACTGGAATTACTACTAAGAGAGCCCAAGTCACAGAAACTGCAGTCAAGGATCACCACTGGATCCCACCCATTTCTCCGTCTGTTTCTATTTGTGTTGATGGTTCATTTACTATAGAAAATAAAGAAGGTGGCATTGGACTAATAATTTGCAGACCAAATTAAAACATTAAAAATTAAATAGTTCTAGGAAACGGCCATCTAAACATTTCTTTTTATGCTTCTAATTTTTTTTTTTTTTTTTTTTTTTTTTTGAAGGTATATGCTTCTAATTAGGCTTGCCGCTTAAGGAGATGGTACAGCAGCAATAACCAAAGCAACAGGTTCCGGAGACTCATTCTGTCGTCCGAGTGCTTGAACATTGTTTCTTCTAGCAGCCATGCGTTCAGCCCGTATCTTTTTCTTCAAATCTGTCCTTTTGTCGATAAAGTGTATTATTCCATCACTTGTTCTGAACAATCACGACAACAACAAAAACAAGCAGACAGTAAGGATATAACAAATTTCTCCCCCAAATCTTTAACCCTAATTTATAAAAAAAAATAAAAAAAAGAAAAAAAATAATAATAATAAAAAAAAAAAAGTTTGGGAGCGTTTTTAACGGAACGGCGATTTTGGGTGATCAGAAAAGTTTGGGAGGGATTCTTGTTTTCATTTGATCAAACAGGTTCCTCTCCATACTTTGATCAATACCATTACTCATGTTTTCTTCTCCTTCTCTCAAGCTTTAATTCAATACCCGAATCACCCTTTTTGGAGTTTCGCTGCCATTATTAGGGTTTTCATAGGATTGGGGTTGTACTTCAAAAAGGGATTGGAGCCCAGCTTGTTGCCAGGCTCAAATCCAATTCATGTAAGCTTCTTTCAGTTGATGATGATTAATAAAAGTTGATATCTCTTTTTTTAAAAAAAAAATTAAAAAAAAATAAATTAAAAACCTGAATACTTTCGAAGTCTGCTTAAACTTTCTACTTCTTCCTATTCCTTTACTTGACACCACCAGATCTACATGTTTCGATTTGTCAAGGTTCGGAGGTAACTCAGCACGAACAGCGTCCATCTTGAATATGTCATCAACCGGAGCCTGATCCTGTTCATCAACTTCATTCAGACTCGAACAAGGATCTGCTTTGGAGATATGAACACAAGCATATTGTGTTTCCATGGTGAGAAAGTGTTGAGAACAGTTCTAGCAGACCATGTGTGATGAGCATTTATATGACAAGAGTCACAAGACTCATGGTGTGAAATTGCTATGAAGTCACTCGCAATGGGCTTAGAAATTGTATTTTAAGACCCGAATGAAATATAGAAAACTGAGTCCATAACAAAATCTGTAAAATCTCAGATGACGATAATGGGGCTTATGAATTTTACATATCCATATTGATTTTCTGCCTTTCTGCTTTAAAGGTTGTTCTTAAGTTTACTGCTGAAGCGATACATGTACTCCCTCCGTTTTTTTTATATAGGCGGAATTAAGACTTTTCTATGTTTCAAATTATAGGCGGAGTACAACTATCAAGACCACTTTTTACAACTTATACCTTAATAATAACACATAGGTAATTGTGTTTGGAATAAGACAAAGGGTAAAACAAGAAAAAACATGGAAAATTATGACTTCAAAAATGCTTTCTTAATCTAAGAGAATTGGGCTGAGTTTGGTATTGTTTTTTTTTTTTAAAAAGCACTTTCAAAATTTATATTAGGCAATATTTTTTCAACTTGGTGTTTGGTTAAATTTTTTCAAAGTGCTTTTCTTGAAAAGCACTTTGGATTTAGGCCAGCTTTTAAAAGCTCCCCAGAAGGAGCTTTTAAAAGCTGAAAAGCACTTTGAAAAAATATATCAATGTTAATTTCACTTTATAACCCTACAATAATTATTAAATGACAAAATATACCCTTAAATCTTTGATACTATAAAATTTTATTCTCATTATTTCTCGATCTTTATTGATAATAATCATAATTTGCGAATTATATACTAAATTGCTAAAAGTTTAATGGAAGGTTAACTGATATTAGGGAATATTTATCAATAATAAAACTAAGAATAAATGTCAAAATATTTAATTATGAAAAGTACGTGCATTTTTGTCATTTTGAACAATAACAATGGTTGGACATGATATTTACCAAATACTATTTCATAATTTTTTTAATCTGCTTTACTTTTTTATTTATGGTTTACCAAACACTCAGCTATTTTTTCCAAAAAGCACAGCACAGCTTTTAAAAGCTGAAAAGCGCTTTTGAAAAACTGACAGCAATACCAAACTCAGCCTTGGTCTCTCCGCCTATATAAAAGAAACGGAGGGAGTAACAGCAGCCATTCAGGGACGGACTTACATTGGGTCTAGTGGGGACAGCAGTCCCCACTAGAATTTTCTAAATTACAAAATTAGCTTTGGAAAATCTAATTAATCACAAATTTATCCCCCTTTAAAACTAGATAACCGCTGAAAATCGCGGTGGAGGGCCGACCGAACTCGATTTTAGTCCAATTAACACAAATTCGTTGAAATTGGATATTTTTTGTTTAACAATAGTTGGGGATTGGTATTACTTGATTATCCAAAAAATTTGGAAAGAAAACAATCAATTGGGGTCCAATTGGCTAAATTGAGGTGAAATTGAAAATTCCAATTGAAGACGAATTCTTTCCAATTTGATCATTTTTTTTTTGCTTGAACAATAGTTGGGGATTAGTATTACTTGATTATCCAAAAAAATTGGAAAGAAAACAATCAATTGGGGTTCAATTGGCCAAATTGAGGTGAAATTGAAAATTTCAATTGAGGACGATTTCTTTCCAATTTGAACATTTTTTTTTGCTTAAACAATAATTGGGGATTAGTATTACTTGATTATCAAAAAAAATTTGGAAAAAAACAATCAATTAAGGTTCAATTGAGCCAAATTGAGGTGAAATTGACAATTGCGTTAGTTACAATTAATTTGGTGACAATTAATTGTTAGTGACTATTTACATTTAAGTGTCCATAAGAGGTCCTCCCTCCCTTCGGGCCCGTTGGGCCCTCCGGTCGGTCGGCCCAATTAAAACCACATATTATCTAAACTGTCTTCAATTGTATAAGTTTTACCGGTAATATGCTTGTATTGAATCAAAATTTTCTATTAACTAAAACTTCTTACAATTTATCTGGGATCTTAGTGACGCTACTTGAAGCCAAAAACGAAAAAATTAAACGCCTAAAATTTTTTTGCGGCCTTCGGCCGCATATGTTTCGACAATAGTATACATATTTGCCCCCCCAACTAATAATTTCTGGCTCCGTCCCTGCAGCCATTTGTAAAAAAGGAGTTTCATTTATTCCCTTCATGAGGTACCAATTCCAGCACCATGTGCTGGAGCTTGATATCATTTGATATCTTGGTACCAAGTGACAATACAAGCACTTGGACATGAACAAAGATGATATTATACATTACTAACTGTACAAGAAGTAACTGGCAGGTGACTATGTCTATTATACGATTTACAAATAAGATGCAGCGGCAAGGGTAACAAAGCAGCCGGGGCAGTAGCGTAGTAGTATCCCTTCAGTTCATCTGGGAATCCAGGGCACTCGGCAATTTCCTTCTGCCTTTGGTCCCTCCATCCCCTCACTGCAGATTAATCCATCTTTAGGATGAACCCCAACCACAAGAGTTTGACACAGTAGGGGCAGTAGTGTCAGAAAAGCTTTGATATAATGTGAGAAGAACTCCAGAAGGCCGCAGAAGCTGCCTTAAACAGTGCAGGGTTTTGGTAAATCCTGTTAGACAATTAACACAACTAATTTAATATCTGTAATCTGATACAAACATCTTATTGCTGAATTAAAGGCAACATAAAAATGGAGTAACTAACCCGACTGCAGTTGCTCCCCATGAAGCTAGGTTATATATCACTTTACTTCCATCCCATACCTTTTGAAGTTTTCCCTTTTTCTTTTTTACGGAGAATGTTTTGCTCAGAACTGTAATAAAGCAACAACAGCATGAGAACTTCTATGCTAACCTTCACAATCGTGTCACATTATCAGCTTTGAAATCGCATTTAAAGAGTTTAAAAGGGTGTTCTAAAAATGTAAGTATTAAAAGGATATGAAAGTGCAGTCACCTTCTTGGAGTTCATTGGGACTTAGTTCCTGCATAATCAGGTAAACCTTATCAGCCTCACCAGTGTAGAAACCACATAATATCTTAGCTAGTTAAGACTCGATTGCTCAATCAACGAGCCTGATCAACTGCCATGACTATTAACACAACAACAGTGCTATTCATACCTCGTTTCAGTGCTGGCAAAGGAAGGGATGAGATCCTAAGCACGTAGGAGTGTGGCAATGTGCAGCCCTCACGTACAATCTCCCCCCTTGTTTGCCAAGCACTAAAACACGCATGGTATATCATTCCTATAAAAACAAGAATTTTAGCAATTAAGATAAAATTCCACTGCATGCTAGAATTAAGAGAATGTCCACATACTCTTGTTTGTTGTACGGACAGCAAATATGTAGCCAAAACGCTAGCAATCCCCTCCATTATGTCTTCTTGCCTTACAAAAACATAATTACTTTGATCTGACTCAACATCTCCATCGATGTTTCCATCTTCCCATAAATCATTGTCACTGATCACATCCCAAGTATTACCTTCCTCTGACATCACAAGAAAAGGTAATTAAGAGTGACATTACTACCTGCAGCTTGCTGGAAACAATAAAAAACACAACACCAAGGAGAAGGTTAACTTTCAAGACCTACCATTTATGATTTGTTGGGCCGATACATGATCACTTCCCAGCTTTTCAATGAAATTGGGGGACTCGATTGTTGATTTCATAAGATCACATAGCTGCATTAAATTAACTACAACGATTACACCGCATTTTCTCCAAATTTAAAAAGACGGTAAGGATCACTAAAACCACAGGATCTCATAACGAATGCATTGGGAGA